>CAUYQG010204188.1:0-12433 GCA_963574415.1 Tarsius wallacei | reverse complement strand
TTATTTTTATTTTTGAGTTGGAGTCTCACTCTGTCTCCCAGACTGGAGTGCAGTGGCATGTTCCCGGCCACCGCAGCCTCGACCTGCTAGGCTCCAGTGATCCGTCTGCCTTAGCCTTCCAAGTAGCTGGAACTACAGGAGCATGCTACCACGCCCGGCTAATTTTTGATTTATTGTAGAGATGAGGTCTCGCCAAGTTGCCTGGGTGGGTCTCGAACCTGCGAGCTCAGGCAATCCACTCGCCTCAGCCTCCCAAAGTGCTGGGATTACAGGCTGAGCCACCAAGCCCAGCTGAAAAATTTTTTAAATGGGGGTCTCACTTTGTTGCTCAGGCTGGAGTGCAGTGGCATGATCATGACAATCACGACTTGTGGCACCCTCGACCTCCCGGGTTCAGGCAGTTCTTCTACTTCAGCATCAGAAGTGACTGGGACTACAGGTGTGCTCCACCACACCTGGCTAATTTTTTTATTTTTTGTCAAGGGAGGTCTTCTATGTTGCCAGGCTGGTCTAGAACTCCTGGGCCCAAACAATCCACCCACCTTGGCCTCCCAAGGTACTGGGATTACAAGCGTGAGCCACCACGCCCAGCCAGAAAACATATTTTGAATAACCAATTATTCAAGGGCACTGGTCAGTGACCAAGTGTAGGCAGGTACACAAGGAAAGCCTGCTCTTGAAAAACAACTGCAACTAGTGAGATTAACAAATCTGTGGCCTTTTGTGGAGGGCGTTCTCCAATCTGCAAGTAGCTCTGGTGGGAGCAAAACACAGCTTTATTGCCTTCAGGTGTCAGAAAACAGAGTTTGGGGCTAGCAAAGCAACCAAGACTTAGTGGGGGAAATCCTGGAAAGCAGAGTACCACAGAGGGGTGAGCCCCAACACTAGGGTACAATAAATAAATAAAATACATTCCCTCAAATCCTTAGTTGAGCGTTCATCTACACATGTACAGAGGTAACATCAGGAAACCCAGCAAAAAAAGCAGCAGCTAGAAGGCGGAAGAACTGGGAGAAGATTTCAGCTTCTGCCCACCGCTGGAGAAAAATTCCGAGTTTAAAATTAAGCCAAATAGCCAGGCTCGGTGGCTCAGCCTATAATCCCGCGCCTTGGGAGGCTAAGGTGAGTGGATTGCCTGAGCCTGCGGGTTCGAGACCTAGCTGGGCAACTTGGTGAGACCTCATCTCTACAATAAATCAAAAAATTAGCCGGGCATGGTAGTGTGCACCTGTAGTTCCAGCTACTTGGAAGGCTGAGGTGGAAAGATCGCTGGAGCCCAGCAAGTCGAGGCTGCGATGGCCGGGAGCGGCCACTGCACTCCAGTCTGGGTGACAGAGTGAGACTCCAACTCAAAAAATAAAATAAAGCCAAGTTAGCTTCCTGTTAGAACAAAAACCATCCTTCAAAGGAAAATTTTGCAAAGGGCATCAAAAAAACTTCTGAGATGGAAATGTTCTATGTATTGATTGTGATGATGGTTACATGACTGGATACATTTTCAAAACTCATCAAGCTGCACACTTAAAGACATTCAATATGTAAGGATTGCAGGATCACTGCAATACTTTTTAAAAGAGTAAAACAAAAAATCATGGAACATCCTTAAAAGTTGCTAGGGCCAGGCGCGGTGACTCAAGCCTGTAATCCCAGGACTTTGGGAGGCCAAGGTGAGGGAATTGCCTGAGTCTACGGGTTCAAGAACAGCCTGGGCAACTTGTCAAGACCTCATCTCTACAATAAAATCAGAAAATTAGCCAGATGTGGTAGCACACGCCTGTAGTTCTGGCTACTTGGAAGGCTGAGGCAGAAGAATCGCTGAGGCCAGCAGGTAGAGGCTGGGGTGGCCGTGAGTGTGCCACTGCACTCCAGCCTGGATGACAGAGTGAGACTCCAACTCAAAAAAAAAAAAAGTTGCTAGGACACCAACTACTTTGAAAATGGTACTTTGAAAATGGTGAGGGAAGAGATTTATGTATTTATCTTTCCATTCTGGTATGAACTTTATTTCATGGTAACTAAATGGTCCCAGAGGATGTGAAAAAAGGTTTTCTGAACAGAACTAGAGTTAATAAATGAGGAAAAATAATAGCCTTAGAAAATCATCATTTTGTAATCTCTAGTGAAGTAACCAATTCACAAAATGATCATCAACGGATAGCAAAACAACTTGGTGGAAAGTTGGCAGGGAACTTTATGATGCGGGGATTAGGCTGTCACCATCTGAAATTAGGAGAAGCCTGGGATCTGAGGGGCCAGCAGAGGAGAGCTGTCCAACCAGGAGCACCTGTGCTGTGTGATATACATGAAAAATAAATCTTTATTGTGGTAATTCACTGAAATACAGGGCAATTCATTACAGAAGTTAGTTTACTATAAAGTATATCACATATATGTTAAAACACATAAGCACATAATTACATATATTTTCAAAGATATATACATATCCAAACACAAGTACTGACACATTTGAGTGTATGCCTATGCCAGGGAGAGGAATGATAATAGGGATCAGGGATCAAAAGAAGAAAGAAAGAAAGGGGCCTAGCATCAACTGATGATGAAAATTACTATGCTCTGAGGAGTATACCTTAACTCTTAAGGTAAAAAAATAAATAACTTAGAAAGAAGACAACTAATCTACCTTTTCCAGGCAGAACCCAGGCCAGTTCACTAGGAATACAATTATCTTCAGCCTTGAGAAGCAGGAGCACAGAACGGTTCTGCAAAGTGCTAAGGACAGAGCCTACTGGGATCCTCCACCATGGTCTCCAGGGGATGTCAGGCCTAAAAAAGTTTCTAAACTGAGAATTTCTCCCAAGCCTGATTGTCGCCCTCGGGTCTCCCCTACGATGATGGTGCAGGAGGCATTTGTCATTCTCCAGACATGGAGCCTGCCACCTCCTCCTTGGCATCACCTCTCCAGGATGAGAGAGGCTGGACAAGGCACAGAGGTTCATTCTAGGCCTGAGTGCATCCTCCTGCTTACTCCCCATCACTGTCAGTGCCAGGCTAAATAACAGCCCTTCCCCCAAAGATGTCCACTTTCTAATCCCCACAACCTATATGGCAAGCAGGGGTGGGGGGAATGTATATGTAAAATTTAAAAATTATGTACTCTTTTTCTTTCTTTTTTTTTTTTAAAGACATAGGAACTTGCTATGTTGCCCAGGCTGGACTTGAACTCCTGGGCTCAAATGATCCACCCACCTCAGCCTCCCGAATAACTGGGACTACAGACCCATATCACCACATCTTACTTAACCTGTGAATATTTTATTTTAAATGGTAAAAAAAACTTTGAAGATATGCTTAAATTAAGGATCTTAAGATGGGGCGATGATACTGGATTATCCCAGTGGGCCCAATGTAATTGTTTTAAGAGGGACACAATAGAATCAGAAAGTAAGACGTAGGGATGGAAACAGAGGTCAAAAAGGAGACAAGATGTTCTGTTGCCAGCTTTGAAGATGGAAGAAAGAGTCATAAACTAAACAGTGGAAGCAGCTTCTGGAAGCTGAAAAGGACAAGGAAACAGATTCTCCCTTAGAGCCTCTAGAAGGAATGTAGGCCTGTCAACCGGTGGAACTGATTTTGGACTTCTGACTTCTGGAACTGTAAGATCATAAATCTGTTTTTTAAGCCACTAGATTTGTGGTAACTCATTACAGCAACCATAAGAAACTAATACACTGCCCTGCTGCTGGGCAGCACTAACCTGCTCTAGGAGCTAAAGGTCTGCATGAGTGTAGGGGGTGGGGTAGGGAATTAGAGAAGACTTCCTGGAAAGCCCCTGCAGTCAGACTGATTAGGTTCTTATTATAGCTCATTTGTTACCTATCTGACCTTGAGCAAGTTTCTAAGCAACAATTATTGTTAATGATGCATTGTTTATAGGATTGCCAAGAAGTAAATGAAATCTTGTTTTAGGTTATGAAACTTATAAATGACTTTTTTTGGTCACATCTCCTGTGGGTTGACACACATTCATTCCTCCATTCATTGAACAGGTGACTGAACACCCACCCATGCCTGGCACCATACACACAACGACCTTGTGTCCACTACAACCTCCAAGCACTTTTCACTGAAGCAGCTCAGTGCTCAACCTCACTGCCCCCATCCTAAATGCAGGCTCTTACACCTGCCCACTGCCATGGACTCACATTGCCTTGATGGATCCATCCCAGCCAGCACCACCTCTTCTTCTTCCAGGTGCCGTTTCTACAGTTGCCATGAGCAGTCTCATCTCTGCCCTTACCCAGATCCCTGACAAAAGCCACTGTCCCCAACCCTGTGTACCGGGCGGGCAGTATGATCTCTCTGATCATATTTTCCACACTCTGTTTTCATCTCATTCTTTCATCTCTCTGCATTTCTCTCCCTTTTCTTCCCTTCTCCCAGAAGTCTAAGACAACAGCAAACCTGAGGCTCAACCAGCCAACCTAGAGGCAGGTAGGAGGAGACAAGGATGTGTGTTTGCTGGGGTTTCTGGGCTTCTCAGGTTGTGAACTAGAGTCTAAGTATTCCAAGAGGATGCACAGACCTATCTGGAGTACCCAGGCAACCTCACTCACCACTCTCAAGTGCTTATCCTGACCTGTCGACACCCCCACCTCTGCAAGATCCATCTGGATTTCCTAATTTCACAGCTCCCACCTCCAGGTCTGAAATCCTCTAAAGGAGCTCTGGTCCCATGATGTCTGTCTCTGCTAGCTCTTGTTCCCAGAAAAAAAATGTTTGATCCAGGATTGATTTTTTTTTTTTTTTTGAGTTGGCCACCGCAGCCTCGACCTGCTGGGCTCCAGCGATCCTTCCGCCTCAGCCTTCCAACGCCCGGCTAATTTTTGATTATTGTAGAGGTCTCACCAAGTTGCCTAGGTGGGTCTTAAACCCACGGGCTCAGGCAATCCACTCACCTCAGCCTCCCAAAGTGCTGGGATTACAGGTTGAGCCACCGAGCCCAGCCTGGGATTGATTTTTCCCTCACATCTGCAGTCCAGAGACTAATGCATCCGTCACCCAGTCCAGGCCCATGGTTTTCTTTCCTCAGAGCCTGCAGCTCTTTCTCTAAAGACTGAGCTGCCTCTTTAGGGATAGGGGACAAACACAACAGGGGAAAATTGCTTTCAGTCCCTTTGGGCTTCAGTGGTGTGTTGATTGGGAACAGTTGGCCAGGTGATGGAGCTGCAGGCATGCAGGCAGGTGATCTGGGTTCTCTAACCTGGGCATTGTCACAGATTTACAATGGGTGATGCTGAGCAAGTCTATGACCTCTCTAGGCCTAATTTACTAGACTGTTTGTGTACTTAAAGGGCTTGTCTTCTAAAAGGCCCTATTTTATTCGAGCTTGGAGGTTGTACCCAGCAACTCTGGCAATGATGCAAAATGGCCACAAGGGGGCAAGCAGCCTCTTCAGCTCAGAAGTTTGTAGACTAAAGTGAGCTTCCAATAGGAACACTACAATGGCTTCCAAGGGGAAAGGTAGTTACTCAATGGTACACTACAAAATGTTAACAGAGTAGGACTGGGATAGAGTATTCGAATTCTCAGTCTGAGGGGGAAGTCAGGAGCCCCAAGACCATGAGAAGTGGTAATGAGAGGTCTTGTGGGCAGCAGAGAATATACTTCAGAGATTTCAATCATTTGAGGGGATGGGAAGGGAAGAGAGGGTTTTGAGGGGTGAGCTACGGACGGAATGTATTGCTCAGAAAGATTGGAGTACACGAGGAGTTTTGGGGAAGCAGAGATGATCAACCTGACTTCCTTTCCCTCTTCAACACAATAAAAAGCAGAGAAATAGCAGGAGTTATTCCAGGATTTGTGGAAGACTTCTTCGATGCAGGACACAACTGTGAACAGCCAAAGGTCACCTGACATACTTTTTCATTTGTCCCCCTCCAGTAACCTAGTTTCAGGGCCCAGGAAAGACAGGGTCAAACAGAGGGGGCAGTTAATTAGAGTTCAAAGGGCTAATCTTTAAGAACTTATTCTCTGACATCAGCCACAGCCCTTGTCCCCACTCTCTGGACCTGTCCTTTCTCTGAGCCCCACGTTGGCAGCTTCTCTGAATTCCTTCTTTGATGTAATTCGCTAGAGCCTTGAGACCCAGGGCCAGAGCCAGTCCCCTGCTCTCTTCTCAGGTCCCAAGAGTCAAGGGCTTGCTCTAAGGGAGGAAGGAAAGAAGCCTTTCTCTTGCTCCCTCCCCCCTCCCAGGATGGGGCCCAGGGACCAAAGAGCCTCTGTCTTTCCCTGCCACACCCCCGCATTGTAACCCAGACAAGGAGATTCCTTGTGTCCCAACCTCAGGCAGGCATTCTTGTGACCAAATGGTAGAAGGCCAGGGATGATGTGGGGGAAGGGTAGTCATAGAAGATGACATCTCCTCCCATCCAAGATTCTGGTACACCCCTAGACCTCTGAGACCAGGAGCTACTCCCTCCCTCGCTCCCATCAACAATGGGGAGAAGAGGCCAGGACTCATCTGCATATAAAAGGCCTGAGGAAACTGAGAATGCATGGAGACACAGAAGCTGAACTCCAGGGCAGGCAGACATGGAGTCAGAATACAAGAATGGGGGCAAAACAGACTGGATGAAACAGAGGACCGTGTTAAGGCAGGTCAAACACACTTGAGAGCCCCAAGTGGAGGCCCTTGACAGTTTCTCTCCCTAAAAGCAAAGGGACAGGAGTGCTGGCACCAGTGAATCCCAGACAGGGATGCAGTCACAGAGGAAGTGAGATCCCCTAGGATAAAATGGGAACACCCTGTTTAAAGAGTAAGAACCAGAGGTGAGTGGATTGCCTGAGCCCATGGTTCGAGACCTGCCTGGGCAACTTGGCGAGACCTCATCTCTACAATAAATCAAAAATTAGCCAGGCGTGGTAGCGCGCGCCTGTAGTTCCAGCTACTTGGAAGGCTGAGGCGGAAGGATCGCCGGAGCCCAGCAGGTCAAGGCTGCAGTGGCCGGGAGCGGCCACTGTACTCCAGTCTGAGCGACAGTGAGACTTCAACTCAAAAAAAAAAAAAAGTAAGAACCTTCTGAAAAGAAGCACAAACATCTGACAGTGAGAAAGTTTCCTGCCAGGAAGGGTGATGTGTTCCCGCTCACAAGAACCAATGATATGAAGAATAAATGATATGATCTCACTCTGCAGCAGGAGCTCAGACACCTCTATACTGACCTATCACCATCCAAGGACAGATAGAGAGGAAGGGCTATTCCATCCTGACAGGAAATGACATCACTTAGCAGATAGAAAATGGTGGGTCTACCAACCCCAAAGGCTTCTGGTAGGGCCAATTCCTGAAAGTCCATGTCCCCCCTCCTGGCCAAGAGTCCTCTATCCTGGCCAAGAGAAGGGCCAAGGCTCCTAGACTTTGGGTGAGGTGATTACATCCCCATCTCTTCATCAGTGATCTCCTAGAAGTCCTAAATTCCTTAAATCCTTACCTAGTTGGGGGAAGAGGGGAGAGAGACCATCACACTAAGAGCCCTATGGCTAATCCTCTAGACTCAAAATTTCTATGGAAATAGCTCTAGGGACTCAATAATTGAGGGATAAAGGCCAAGACTCCCTAGGGACCAGAGGGATGAGAGCCAGTTTTCCATAATAACTGACTTTAGTACAGCCTCTTCCTAGTCTCAGATTGAGGGAGAATACATTTTGAGGGAGATTAGGGCTGAGGGATGAAGGAGCCACAGTATTAGAAAAATGTGGAAAGGTTGTTACAAGAAGGTCACATCATCTTGGCACGGCTCCCAGTACCAGTGAGTCTCAAAGCCCAGCGTGGCACTCTCATCCTCTGGTGACTCAGGTGGTCCCCCTTGGAGGCCCTCCCCTGGGGGCTTCCACACAGCCCTCAGGTTCCCTAGCCTGGTGGCTGTCAGGTCCACCTCTGTCCTAGCCCTCTCCCCACCAGCTATAACCTTTGTCCAGTCCATCTCAGGACGGGGAGCCCCAGGGGGGCCCTGTTCATCCAGCTCACTGGGGGCCACTGTGTCCAAGAAGCTGCCGATAGAGACACTGTCCAGCCGGTCATTGGAGCTGGTATCTGGCAGGCTGTCCCAGCTGCCTCGCCTTGAGAGGCCTGGGCTCCCGCCTGTCAGGCTATATTGGCTGCTGGTCAGGCTACTGCAATGGCTGGTCAACGTCCCCCGCTCTTCCAGCAGCCAGCGCACCGCCTCGATGCCCTCATTCAAGGTCACCAGCTGCTGCAGGATCTTCACATCGATGGCTCGCAGGTAGGCCTGTAGATGTGGGAAAAAGAATTAGTCCCAGGTTCTCGGCCATGGATTTCCCTGGTGTTTCCAGAGGCCCCTACCTTGTGGTCCAACCAAATAAGCTTCATTTTCAAGAAACATGGAAATTGAATGATTTGCAGTGTGGGCACCAAGCGCAGAAAGGCTGCTATGTAAAATTTCAGCTCTGGCTAGGCGTGGTGGCTCAGCCTGTAATCCCAGCACTTTGAGAGGACAAGGCGAGAGGATTGTCTGAGCCCAGGGGTTCAAGATCAACCTGGGCAACTTGGTGAGACCTCGTCTCTACAATAAATCACAAAAACTAGCCAGGCGTGGTAGCATGCATCTGTAGTTTCAGTTGCTTAGAAGGCTAAGGCGGAAGGATCACCTGAGCCCAGCAGGTTAGGCTGCAGTGACTATGAGTGTGTCACTGCACTCCAACCTGGACAACAAGAGTGAGACTCCAACTCAAAAAAAAAAAGGTCAGCTCTCTCACTGATTAGCTATATAACAGCGGGCAGCTTCTTGTCATCCTTGAGCCTCAATTTCCTTGCTTGTAAAACATGTCTAAATCACTTACCTCACAGGGTAGCTGTGAGGATTTTGAAATGCCTGGCACAGAGTAAGGTCTCAGTAAACATTAGGTATTAAAATCCAGTCCCGCCGGGCTCGGTGGCTCAGCCTGTAATCCCGTACTTTGGGAGGCTGAGATGAGTGGATTGCCTTTGCCCGCGGGTTCGAGACCTGCCTAGGCAACTTGGCGAGACCTCATCTCTACAATAAAACAAAAAATTAGCTGGGCATGGTAGCACGTGCCTGTAGTTCCAGCTACTTGGAAGGCTGAGGCGGAAGGATCCCCGGAGCCCAGCAGGTCGGGGCTGCGGTGGCTGGGAGCCACCATTGCACTCCAGTCTGGGTGACAGAGTGAGACTCCAACTCAAAAAAAAAAAAAAAAAATCCAGTCCCACTGAGCTTTGAACTTCATATTCAAGGTATTAAGTTTTGGACCCACCCAGATTAACTAGAAAATCTTAAACAGCCAAATAATAGTCAGATAGAGTGTTAATCAGGAAGCAGACTGAGCCAAAAGGAGGCAGGAGCTGGGGAATAAAGAGGGAGCTGGCCAGGTGTGGTGGCTCATGCCTATAATCCCAGCACTTTGGAAAGCCGAGGTGAGAGGATTGCCTAAGCTCACGGGTTTGAAACCAGCTTGGGCATCTTGGTGAGATCTCATCTCTACAATAAAGAAAAATTAGCTGGGCATGGTGGCACATGCCTATAGTTCTAGCTACTTAAAAAGCTGAGGCGGGGCCGGGCTCAGTGGCTCAGCCTGTAATCCCAGCACTTTGGGAGGCTAAGGCGAGTGGATTGCCTGAGCCCGCGGGTTCAAGACCCGCCTGGGCAACTAGGCAAGACCTCGTCTCTACAATAAATAAAAAAAACTGGCCAGGCGTGGTAGCGCGCGCCTGTAGTTCCAGCTACTTGGAAGGCTGAGGCGGAAGGATCGCCGGAGCCCAGCAGGTCGAGGCTGTGGTGGCCAGGAGCGTGCCACTGCACTCCAGTCTGGGCGACTGAGTGAAACTCCAACTCAAAAAAAATAAAAATAAAAAAAGCTGAGGCAGAAGGATCACCTGAGCCCAGCAGGGCGAGGGTGCAGTGGCCATGAGCAGCATGCCACTGCATTCCAGCCTGGGCAATGGAGTAAGACTCCAACTCAAAAAAAAAAAAAAAGGAGGGAGCTAAGCGGGTTCCCTAGGCCCTTCAGGGTATTAGTAGCAGCTGTTGAGGGAGGGAAGGGCTGGCCAGAGCTTAGAAGGGTCGGCGGACTCCCACTGGCTGCACATTCAGAGCCTCCCTCCACCACACACCAGTCTCCTTATCCATAAGGAAGTAAGTTTGACTTACTGGGTAATCTCCAGGGTTCCTTCAAGCTCAGATGCACTGAGTTACCCAAACACAAGTCTGAACCTGTCCTTCCCCTGCTCAAGAGCCTGTAAGGGCTTTGCACTGCTCTTCGAGAATGCTGAATCCTAACCACTAGACTACCAGGGAACTTTGCCCTGCTCTTAGTGAATGAAATCTGAACACTTTAGTAGCTGGCATTCAAAAGTCTATCATAATGTGGTTCTTGCCCATCTCTCTAGCATCACCTCTAGCATACTTCCCTGTGAGCCCAAGGTCCTGCCACAAATGACTTTTAAAAATTAGTTTTATTTAGTTTTGCTTTTAACCAAAGTAACAGGTGAATATAAAGAGGAAAATGGTTCTACAAGATTATGAACATGAACAGGTTTCCCATCCTAGTCCTTCTTCCCAGTGACAACTATTTTTCTTTTCATTTCTTTTTGAGTCAGAGTCTCACTCTGTCACCCAGGCTGGAGTGCAATGGCACACTCACGGTCACCATAGCCTTGACCTGCTGGGCTCAGACGATTCTTTCGTCTCAGCCTTCCAAGTAGCTGGAACCACAGGCACGGGCCACCACACCTGGCTAATTTTTTTTTTTGTTTTCGAGTTGGAGTCTGACTCTGTCGCCCAGGTTGGAGTGCAGTGGCACGCTCATGGCCAACGCAGACTCCACCTGCTGGGCTCAGGTGATCCTTCCACCTCAGCCTTCCAAGTAATTGGAATGACAGGCGTGTGCCACCACGCCCGACTAATTTTTTGATTTTTTGTAGAGATGAGGTCTCACCAAGTTGCCCAGGCTGTTCTCAAACCCGTGGGCTCAGGCAATCCTCTCACCTCAGCCTCCCAAAGTGCTGGGATTACAGGCTTGAGCTACCATGCCCTGCCCCCGGCTAATTTTAGATTTATTGTAGAGACAAGGTCTCACCAAGTTGCCTAGGCTGGTCTAACCCCTGGACTCAGGCAATCCTCTCATCTCTGTCTCTCAAAGTGCTGGGATTACAGGTGTGAGCTACTGTGCTCAGCTATTGTCTTTTTAGCTGTTTATTTTGGTATTTACCTCCTCATCTCCAAATAACACGCTTATATTGGGCTGGGCATGGTGACTCACACCTGTAATCCCAGCACTTTGGGAGGCTGAAGGAGGATCGCTTGAGCCCAGGAGGTCGAGACCAGCCTGGGCAGCATAGCAAGACCCCTGTCTCCTCTAAAAGGACAAACACACAAAAGAAAAAAAAAGAAGTAGCTTTATTGCTTCTTCTTGATATTTAAGACATTTTCTATTAATTTCTCACACTATACAGGTTAATGATTTAACTTTCATCCCACTTCCCACTTCCCTGCCATACAGATTCCCTTGCCATCTTCCATTCTCCCAATAGGCAATAAAATTATTCAGTGTTCATCTTATTAGGATTTGGAAATGCTGTTCACAGGTAAGCCTTGTAGTTTACTATAGTTACTTTTCATCTATTACAACTTTGTTTTCCTTGGTTGGAACTATTATCTTTGTTTCCTTTGCTATGTGGTTATCAGTAACTCTCCCCTGATTGTCTGAATTTTCCTCTCTAGGCTTTTAAACACATCACATGTTCTATCTGTTCAATTTTCTTCTTCCATTTTTTTTTTTGAGTTGGAGTCTCACTCTGTCGCCCAGGCTGGAGTGCAGTGGCACACTCATGGCTACTACAACCTCGACCTGCTAGGTAGGTGATCCTTACACCTCAGCATTCCAAGTAGCTGGAACAACAGGCATGTGCCACCACATCCAGCTAATTTTTTGATTTATTGTAGAGACAAGGTCTCATTACATTGCTCAGGCTGGTTTCAAACTCCTGAGTTCAGACAAACCTCTTGTCTCTGCCTCTCACAGTGCTGGGATTACAGGCATGAGCCGCCACACCCAGCCTTCTTTTTTATTTTTTGCGTTGGAATCTCACTCTGTTGCCCAGGCTGGAGTGCAGTGGCATAATCATGGCTCACCGCAGCCTCAATTTCCTAGGCTCAGGTGATCCTTTTTTTTTTTTGAGTTGGAGTCTCTCTGTTGCCCAGACTGGAGTGCAGTGGCCGCTCCCGGCCACTGCAGCCTCGACCTGCTGGGCTCCGGCGATCCTTCCGCCTCAGCCTTCCAAGTAGCTGGAACTACAGGCGCGCGCTACCACACCCGGTTAATTTTTTGATTTATTGTAGAGATGAGGTCTCGCTTGCCCAGGCGGGTCTCGAACCCGCCGGCTCAGGCAATCCACTCACCTCAGCCTCCCAAGGCGTGGGATTACAGGCTGAGCCAC
>CAUYQG010204186.1:0-16930 GCA_963574415.1 Tarsius wallacei | reverse complement strand
TTGTAGAGATGAGGTCTCGCCAAGTTGCCCAGGTGGGTCTCGAACTCGCGGGCTCAGGCAATCCACTCCCCTCAGCCTCCCAAAGTGCGGGATTACAGGCTGAGCCACCAAGCCTGGTTTACTTTTTTAAATGTGGCTACTAGCAAGTTTAAAACTACAAATGTGGCTTGCATTTATAGCTCACATTCTGTTTCTATTTTGTCATGCTTGTCTACATAATTTCCGGTCCTTGACACTGGTGTGCTCTGTTTAAGAAAAGTCATCCTAGCCGGGCTTGGTGGCTCAGCCTGTGATCCCAGCGCTTTGGGAGGCTGAGGTGAGAGGATTGGCTGAGCCCGCGGATTCGAGACCCATCTGGGCAACTTGGCGGGCCCTCATCTCTACAACAAATCAAAAATTAGCAGGGCGTGGTAGTGCGTGCCTATAGTTCCAGCTACTTGGAGGGCTGAGGTGGAAGGATCGCTGGAGCCCAGCGGGTCGAGGCTGTGGTGGCCAGGAGCGTGCCATTGCACTCCAGTCTGGATGACAGAGTGAGACGCCAACTCAAGAAAAAAAGAAAAAGAAAAAAAGAGAAAAGTCATCTTTGGACAATAGTGTCTAACAAATGGTTAAATTTTAAAAAATATAAATATCAAATTGTTTTAAATAGTGTATCAACTAAATTCTACATTTTTAATCTTTGTAAAAAATTATGAATGTATGTAAAAGAAATCTAGATGTACTGAAAATTAAAATCTATTAAACCATAGCATATCATGGGACAAGCTATGGCAGTAGACAGACCAAGAGTAAAGCAGTGGTTCTTAACCTTTTCTAGGTCATGGGCCCATATTACACATCGGCCAAATATTCACCACTCGCCTGCTGTATTCAGGACTGATCGGCTCTGGAAATTCAGCTGATAAATCTGATACAAGTTTTAGACCCTCTCCCAAGAAAAATTTGATATATGCCATATATATATATTTAGAGATATGTGTTTAATTATAGGCTCTTGAGACTCTTCTGAGACCCATTTATGAATTCTAGATTAATAATTTCTAAATTTGAGAAAAGAACATGGACTTTTTTGCTGCCAGATAGATCTGGGTTTGCTGGCTCTACTAGCTACTAGGGTGACCTTGACCGTGGGTTGTTTGGTTTATTTTTATTTTTATTTTTTGAGCCGAGGGTCTCACTCTGTCACCCCGGGCTGGAGTACAGTGGCATGATTACAGCTCACCACAGCCTCGACCTCCTGAGTTTAGGTGATCCTCTGCCTCAGCCTTCCTAGTAGCTGGGAATACAGGTGCATGCCACCATGCCTGGCTAATTTTTTGATTTTTCATAGGAATGAGGTCTTGCTATGCCAGGCTGGTCTTGAACTCCTGGGTTCAAGCAATCCTCCTGACTTGGCCTCTCAGAGTGCTGGAATTACAGACATGAGCCACCATGCCCGACTTATTTGTGCTCTTTATGTCCCAATTTCCCCATTTGTAAGAGGATATGGAACAAATAGTGGGTTGGTGTAAGTATTAGCATTGAAATATAGACAGATTTTCCTTGTACATAGTAGGAGCTTAATAAATCATAACTATTATTTCTCATCTTGCCTTATAGGAAGAGGCAGCTCAGAGAACAGATTCTTTTTATCTAAATTTTCCTTTGTGTGTCAAAGTCTTAAATTCTACAGTAATTCTAGAGGTTAGTTACTGAAACAAAAATAGGGGTTTGGTTCTTCAACCAAGCCATGACCTTTTACATAAGATGTACAAAAATGGTGTGTGAGTCATTTGGGGTAAGAACACATCTGCCCACGTCTTAAGAGGTACTGTGCCATAAGTGCATACATTTTTCTGTGGCTTGAAAACAAATTTGTGTCTACAAATCTTACAGAAGGGTTTCAGTTTTGGGGAGATTATTTGTTTGCTTTAGAAAACTGTCCCGGTATGTATACATTTCTTACAGGCAATCTCCTGCAGTAACATGCAGACTTTGGAATAATTGTAACCTTAAATGAATAAGAACATGGGCTAAGAAGCCCAATGCTATGCAATTCCTACACCGCTTGCCTTTTGGCTATTCCAGTGCCAAACTCTGGGATAATCCATCCTCCACATCATTAAGTTAAAGGTAGAGTGACTTACCAACTATCTGGAAGTGAGGGTAAACCAGCCTTGTCATAACTTTATACACTACTCTTTCTACTCACGAAAGCAAGTTATGTATGGCATTTACGTACATCTGTGTTGCTGGGCATTTTCCAAATGCCTCTTGGAGAACATTAAACAGGAAATTGATGCCACAGGGCAAATATTCATTCTTCCCATCCTCTCTCACAAAAACAAGTACAGATTTGCTCTGGCTAGACTGACTTCCTGCAGTGTGCTATTGCTTATTCGATTTTACACTAGAAGGGGGAAGAAAAAAACCCACACTCTGTGTTTCAATTTAGAGCAGTTGAAAATGGTTAAAATGCATAAACAAAAAGCTTCCCTTGTGAGAGCACTGAAGGATAGGCTTCAATGCTGTATAAAATCACAAAATCCAAAGGTTAATGATTGCTCTTCATGCCTATTGATGAAAGTCAATTTGTATCACATTAGACACATCAAATTTGGCTTAAACAGCATGTGTTCTAGTTTTCAAATGGGAATGTCTTCAAGCATTTGGCAGCTGCAGCTTTTCATATAAGGATGGCATCTTTCTCTAACCTGTCGTAGTTGTCTTTGGTTAGTGACCTCCTCTGCATCCATTTCTCCCCTTTCACTTCCTTCCCAGAAACTGTTTTGGGATCCCTGTGGTTCTGGAACAACTGAATCTACCCCCAGCTCCCCAGGAATGGAGAACATGACTTAGGTTAAACTATTCAACACATTATCTCTCCAGACCATTATATATATATAAATACATGAAATGAATATATACTGTATATATGTATCTGTGTGTGTGTGTGTGTGTGTGTGTGTATGTGTATGTGTATATATATATATATTCGTTTGTTTGTTTGAGTCGGGTCTCACTCTGTCACCCACTCTGGAGTGCAGTGTGGCACAATCATACTTACTACAGCCTTGGTCTTCTGAGCTCAGGCATTTCTTCTACCTCAGCCTCCTAAGTTGCTGGGACTATAGGCATGTACCACCATGTCCGGCTAATTTTTTTTATTTTTTGTGGAGACAGGGTCTCACTATGTTGCTCAGGTTGGTCTCAAACTCCTGGGTTCAAGCAATCCTCTTGCCCCAGCCTTCAAAAGTGCTGGGATTACAGGTGTGAGCCACCATACCCGGCCCAGACACTTGTTCAAAGGGGGCATGCCACCTAAATTCATTCAATTAAATCTAGAGTTTTCGCTGGGAAGAAGTCCTGCTTTCTTTCCAGATAGAATAGGAACGCTGAAATAATGGCATTCACCTTAGGATCATGATAAGAGGTAGCCTTAAAAGAAAGCGAATACTGGCCGGGCGCAGTGGCTCAAACCTGTAATCCCAGCACTTTGGGAGGCCGAGGCAAGTGAATTGCCTGAACCTGGGCAACTGGGCAAGACCTCGTCTCTACAATAAATCATAAATTAGCCCGGCATGGTAACACGCACCTGTAGTTCCGGCTACTTGGAAGGCTGAGCTGGAAGGACCACCAGAGCCCAGCAGGTCGACGCTGGGGAGGTGGTGAGCATGGCACCGCACTCCAGCCTAGGCAATGGAGTGAGACTCCAACTCAAAAAGTAAAATAAAATAAAATAAAGCAAATACCATGGAGGGCAGAATAGAGAAACTAAACAAAAACCTGGACCCAGATGTCATCATTTTGCTACTGGATCAAGCTTTGCCCAAAGATCTATCTCTGGACCATTTAGTAATATAAATCATGAACTCTCCAATATTACTTAAACTAGCTTGATTCTGTAATTTGTAACCAGAGTTTTATAATTGCCATGCCTATTGTTTGGAAAGGATTTAGAAAAGAAAGAATGAGAAAAAAAAATGTCTCCAAGGGGCAAGTAACCCCATATTAGCGTGAGATGGGAGAAGAGTCAATCAGTGTACTTCTCCCTGAGCCTAGCAGAGCTAGGGGGCCTTAGCCAAGATCATTCTTACCTCCCTCTTCTTCAGCTTCCGGATTGACCTATTTTAGCAACATATTCAGTTTGCAATTACCCAAGTCATTTGACCTCCATTCTCTCAGATGGTCCCTATCTCTTCCTTCTGAAAATTTATGTATGGTTATCTTCCATTTTATAGATGGGGAAACTGAAGCCAGAGACCCCAAGTTATACATATATTAAATTACAGTAGAGGCTAGGCATGATGGCTCATGCTTGTAATTTCAACACTTTGGAAGGCTGAGACAGGAGGATTGCTTGAGGCCAGGAGTTTGAAACCAGCCTGGGCAACATAGCAAGATCCTGTCTCTACAAAAATTAGCCAGGCATGATGGTGCACACCTGTCACTTTAGTTACTCAGGAGGCTGAGGCAGGAAGATTGCTTGAGCCCAGGAGTTCAAGGCTGCAATGAGCTATGATCATGCCACTTTATTCCAGCCTGGGTGACAGAGCGAAATCCTGTCTCTCTCTCTCTCTCTCTCTCTCTCTCTCTCTCTCTATATATATATATATATATATACATATACACACACACACACACACACACACACACACACATAAATATATATATGGTGCCAAAAAAATGTATATACATTTAAAGTATGATGTTCGTTCAAAAAATGGTGTTAATCAAATGAATGCTAGTGTCACCATGCAATAGGCAGGACAGTCAGAGAAAATGGCGGAAGCACAGTTGAGCGAATGTCATATTACACACTACTACCATATTTTAAGTCTACTTCAAAAAGCAATACATAGATAACATCTCTTAAAATGTGTATACAGCAGTAGAGAATTATGCTCAGCTCTTCTTATTCAAAGCCTAGAATCTTTGTCATACAACATACATCATCCTTGAAGGCTACCCTTTTTGTATTCTATTTGTAACTGGGGTCACGTGGGAGAGATGCCTGGGAGAATTTGACATTTGGCTTCAGAATCCCTAAATTCCTTCCCTCTTTCCTTCACCAGAGTAACCAGAATGTATCTTGTTCCACATGAGCATCTTAATTTCCTTCTATTGTGCTCCATACTTCAAAATTATCCCTTTCTTACCCCTCAATTCACAACACCATCCAAACTCCCATGTTTTCAGTACCTAAAGACAAAAAGCTGTCCAGGAATGGGTTTGCTGAATGCGTGCACTGAGATTTGAGATGCTGATAACAGCTTTTAATCCCGTCACTGAGCATAAGTACTTTGTGAGCGGGCATTTAGAGGACCATTGCCTTCTGTTAGAGACGTTCATCTCCCAGTCTTGACTTCAGATGGTATGGCAAGTTGGAGGCAAACGTATTTGGGGTCGAGGCCCTTCTTGGTAATCTTGCTACTTAAGCTGCCTCTTCCTTCTACTGCTCACAAGGCCTCACTCTGCTGCAGCCCACAAGTTTCAGAAAACTTGGGATACACCTTGATCCATATATGGAACTACTCTTTCACCAGTCATGGATTCAGTCATTGCCAGAGAATCCTGCACACCTCAGCTTCACTCAGCAAGCTTTGCTGTATGGGAGCATACTATGTGCTGGCTTACTGTGTGAGCACTTACTGGTTACCATCTTATTGTGTGAGCGCTTACTGGATGCCATCTTACTGTGTGAGTGCTTACTCCCATACAATAAGCAGGCACACGAAGAGCTTGGAGTGTGGATTTGACAAAGACACCATGTTATGTAGACTCTTTTATTTGGCAAGGTACAGAGCATACTCAGGTTGCTCAGGAGATGGAAATTACTAGAAAGATAAATGGGGTACTGTGGAGCTACTAGGAGCAGCTGTAGACAGTCTCTCAGAGGCCTAGAACATGGTACCATAGGCAGCAATAGTTCTGAAGCCCTCACAGGGGCATTGCCTCAGCTTTGTTTGTTCATCCTTGCTCTAGTGAGTTCACTCAGCTGCTCTCTGTTTCCATCTACTTTCCTTCCTCTTTGATTTTTCTCTTCATGGCTTCCACAACTTTACTGCTTCCTCTCTGAGCCTCTGTGCAGCATGTCTCATGCCTCTGGGTCCCTGCTGCTCTCTGCTGTCTGTGACCCACCTTTTGTGGCTCCATTCAAAGGCTCTGAGAGAGGATGTGTTTGAGTTTGTTAGTGATTGCCCAGTCTTAAGCACTTATTTTAGGCTAACTTCTCAAATCTGGTTCCCCATGAGGACTCATGGGACCTTTGGAACAGGCACCAACTCCGGCTTAACCAGAGTCATACTGTCTTGAGTGTGACAACCCTTTACTTGACCCCTTGGGACTCTGAAGAGTCCAAATGGAAAATTTTCTTCCCTATCTAACCCAAAACCCTCTATCTAACCAAAAACAAAAAGCAAGACTAGACCAACCAGAACAGAATGACAAGCTACCATATATTTAATAGTAATTTGGAGGAAAAGAACAGAACATTCGAGAGTTAGGGCACTGAAAACAACAAGGCAAAACCAAGGTAGCAGAATGGACTGAGCTACGAAAAAACATGATCCCATTTCATCAATACCTAAATGGATTATGATGTGCTCCAAATGCACCCTAAGAACAAGATAATTGGGAGTTGCAATGACAGTTCACAGAAAGCTGGAATAAAGAGCTAGTAAGTTCATGACTGGCCATTTGTCCAACTCTCTTATTTCCTGTTGGGGGAAGTCCATAGACATCAACTGAGCAATTAGTTAATTCATACATTTAGTAGTGGAGCCCAGATTCATGAGTGATGACCAGTAAGTAACCATTTGTATTTTTGAGCTAGTAATGGATTTCTCTGCTGGAAGATAAAGTAGATCACATTCAATGCCCCAAAAACTCTACTGATTTTTCTGGTGAATGTGAACAAGGACAAATAGCAAAGTTGGGACAGAACAGTCTAATGTATTCTCACAAGATACGAGACAATATCTTTGTTTTCGCTTTTTTGGGGGAGGGGGGTTGGAGTCTCACTCTGTTGCCCAGACTGGAGTGCAGTGGCACACTCCTGGCCACTGCAGCCTCGACCTGCTGGGCTCCGGCGATCCTTCCGCCTCAGCCTTCCAAGTAGCTGGAAATATAAGCGCGCGCTACCACGCCCAGCTAATTTTTTGATTTATTGTAGAGATGAGGTCTCGCCAAGTTGCCCAGGTGGGTCTTGAACCCGTGGGATCAGGCAATCCACTCACCTTAGCCTCCCAAAGCACGGGATTATAGGCTGAGCCACCGAGCCCGGCTGATGTCTATGTTTTCAACAGGGGTACAAGATGTAGTGAGATGTCACCAAGGAAAGCCAAAAAGTAAGGGTTTGGAATCTCAGGTTCCATATCGTTCTTGCCACCAACCAGCTTTGTGCGCTTGGACTAATTCTATCAACTCTCTGGACCTCAGGCTCTTCTTCTGCCTAAAGAAAAATCAGGCCGGAGGGTCACTCAGGTCCCACGTGCCCATGACTCCTCTAGCTCTGCCTCTTCTGGGAATGACAGTGCTTTTGGAGTTAAGCCCAGTGGACTAAGAGTGTCAAGTCAGCTGATTACCAGTCAACTAAATTGAGAATTTAGTAAGGTCTTTTCCAAACTATCTAAGGGCAAGTGGACCAAGGAATGAATTTGGCCTTTCATAGAATCTTGGCTTAGGTTTGCTGCCATCGCCAGAAGTACACAGAACAGCATGTAAAATTATGATACTTCATGCAGGAAGAAAAAAAATCTCTATAGTGTCCTATATAAGGAGACATTTAAACATTTAAGCATTTTTTTTTCTTTCTAGTGTGCTAGAGAAAATAGAAAGCGATATGATAATTATGAAGTATACAGAGTGGTATTTTAATATGCTCTCCTAGTAATAAATTTGGACGGATGTATAACTACAAAGAACTACATGGGAATGGCAGTGGAGATGGATTATTATTTAAGACTTTGAAACAAATGTTTTAGTGTTTGGGGTATAAATTGGATTGTCAGACAAGGTGAAAAAGAACACTCAGATGAGGTTTTATTTTTAGGTTTTATACCTTCTTCCAAAATCATAAATATAAACTGTTCTTTTAAGCTATGACCCATTTCATTATGAGAATATATGAACTAAAAGTTAATTTCCTCTACTATTTTGATTTATTACACAACAGTGAAACAAAAAAACAGAAGAAAGAAAATGCCACTAACATTCATATCCTAACACATCAGTTATTTTCATTTTCCTTTGCTCCTTTCTACTGATTGATTAATTGAGACAGGGTCGCATTGTCACCCAGGCTAGTGTGCAGTGACTTGATCACAACTCACTGCAGCCTAGATCTCCTGGGCTCAGGTCATCCTTCTGCCTCAGCCTCCTGAGTAGCTGGGATTACAGGCACTCACTACCACGCCCGGCTTATTTATTTATTTATTGTAGAGATGAGGTCTTGCCAAATTGCCCGGGCTGTATTTGTTGTAGAGAAAAATTCTCTGTTGCTTAGGTTGGGCTTGAACTCCTGGGCTCAAGCAATCCTGCAGCCTCAGCTTCCCGGAATGTTATAGCTGTGAACCATTGTGCCTGGCTTCTCTGCTCTTTTCCATACCAAGTCCATTCGCATGACTGTTTTTGCATAGTGGTGTACAAAAAAAACCCCACAAGATGCTCTGCAAGCCTCAGTCGTCTGTGCTTTTTCCTTATCACAGCACACATTCCCCCTGGGAGAAGCTTTTATCCAATCAGTAAATATTTATTGGGCACCTCTCAGGAGTCAGGCATCTTTCCAGGTAACAGAGGTACAGTGATAACAATACAGTCAAGGTCTAGCTCTCAAAGAACTTCATTCTAAGTTAAGTCAGAAATACATATGTAAACATGTACATTTACATATGTAAATTATTTTAGGTAAATACACTAATTCCAAACTTTTGGGCTGGGTGGCACTTTTGGAAGGTCAGAAAGCCCCCTCTGAGAATATTTGAGCTGACAGCAGAATGATAAGGAGGTAAAAGTTGTATAATGAGCCAAGGGCATCAGGAACTGCACAAGCATAAGACCTTCAAGTGGTGAGGAGCTTAGCATATTTGAGGAAGCAAAAGGAGGCCAGTGGGGATGGATGTGATGAGCAAGAACCCAAGAGGTAGGCAGGGGCCAGCTTAGTAGGGTCTTGTAGGTCACAGCAAGGAGTTTCCATCTTTTGGAAGATCTCAAACAGGGGCAGCACATGTTCTGCCCTAACTCTCAGGTGACTCCTGCTACCTAGTAAAGAATGAATTATGAGCCGGGCTCGGTGGCTCAGCCTGTAATCCCGCGCCTTTGGGAGGCTGAGGTGAATGAATTGCCTGAGCCCGCGGGTTCGAGACCCGCCTGGGTAACTTGGTGAGACCTCATCTCTACAATAAATTTTTAAAAAATCAGCTGGACGTGGTAGCGCGTGCCTGTAATTCCGTCTACTCGGAAGGCTGAGGCAGAAGGATCGCTGGAGCCCAGCAGGTCGAGGCTACGATGGCCGGGAGCGGCCACCGCACTCCAGTCTGGGCGACACTGAGACTCCAGCTCAAAAAAAAACCCCAAAAAAACACAGTGCATTACGGTGAAGAAAGAACAGAAGCAGAGATATCAATTAGGAGGCTAGTGCAGGGGTCAAAGCAAGAGGGGATGGGGCCTTAGATTAGGATAATGGTAGCAGAGATGGAGTAAAGATGGATTTCAAAAATATTAATATTTTGGAGGTAGTACCTGCAAACTTGCTAATGAGTTAGATGCAGAGGATAAGGGAAGGGAAAGAATCCAAAATGATTTTGATCTTTGTTTTGGGGGGTTAAGCGACTGAGTGTATAATGTAGTCATTTATTAAACTGAGAGAGAATCATGCTTAGGACAGAACTATAGAGTTCTTTTTAATGTACATTAAGTTTGCAATGCCTATTTGAAGTCTAACTAGAAATATCAGGTATGCAATTGGATAGATAGGTCAGGTTATATATATATGTATAAAACACTTAGTAACATCTAAAACCATGGGACCAGAAGAGAACAACTAAGGAGAGAATGAAATAGAGAAGACAATGAAAACTACGTTCAGGCCGGGCATGGTGGCTCAGCCTGTAATCCAGCACTTCAGCAGGCCAAGGCGAGAAGATTGCCTGAGCCTGGGAATTTGAGACCAGCCTGGGTAACTTGGTGAGGCCTCGTCTCTATAATAAATCACACACACACACACACACACACACACACACACACATCACTAGCTGGGCATGGTGGCACACATCTGTAGTTCCAGCTACTTGGAAGGCTGAGACGGAAAGATCGCCTGAGCCAAGCAAGTTGAGACTGCAGTGGCTGACAGTGGGTTCTGTGGCAATCTAACTTTCAGAGGTCAGGCAAAGGTGAAAGAACCAGCTATAAAAACTAAGAGTTCAGTGGGTTAGGAAGAAAATTAGGACAGTGTGATGTTTCCTCAGCCCTGAGCACAAAGTAAAAAAAAAGCATTCCCATCTGTGTTGCATGCTGTTAACAGGTCAAGTAAAATGAGAAAAAACCACTGGGTATGAAAGTATGGGGGAATTTGGGTGATTTTGACAAGATCAATTTTAGTAGAGTCTTAGCAATGGAAGTCAGAATGAAGTGATTTGAGACTGAAAGGGTCAATGCAATTCCAGTAGTATTCCAAAAAGGATATTTCTTTAAAGTTGACAAGCTAATTCTAAAATGTATGTAGAGAAGTAAAGGGCCAAGAATTGCCAAATCACTCTTAAAGAACAATAAGAGATTTTTCATATCAGGTATCAGGACTTGTTAAAAAATTGAAAATAGTTATGGAACACTGATATGGACAGAGTGCACAGCTGATTATTCAATAAATGTGATGACAGAAAAATCCAAATTCTGCCAAATATGTTTAAAGAGGTTTATTCTAAGCCCATATGAGTGAGTGATCGTGGCCCAGGTTACAGAATTTCAAGAGGTCCTGAGCAAGTGTGTCTGAGATGGTCAGGTTGCAGTGTGGGTTGACACATTTTAGGGAGACAGGAATTGCAGGTAAAATCATAAATCAATATGAGGAAGATACACATGTTCCATCCAAAAAGGCAGGACACCTTAAAGTGGAGGCTTACAGGTTATAGGTGGGTTTTAGGAATTCTTTAATTGACAATTGGTTGTGAGAGTTAACCTCTTGTCCAAAGACCTGAAATCAGTGGAAAGAAATGCTTGAATTAATTAAGATAAGGAAGTTGTGGAGACCCAGGTTCTTAATATGTAGATGATGTCTCATAGGTGGCAGCCTTCAAAGAGAATAGATGGTAAGTGTCTCTTTTCAGAGTGTTAAACTCTCAGTTAATCTCTCCTAAGACTCTCAGTGTCAGACTGTCAGTCTCTCCTAGATTTGGCAAAGTCCTCCAAGGGGAATGAACTGGCTATGTTAATGGAGATTTTCTACAGATACAAAAAACTTCCACTGAAAAATATGTCAAATAAACATATTTTGGGGTAAAATATTTTGAATTTTTTCTTTATGTGTCATGTGATGTTATATGGGAGTCAAGTTGGAAAGTAAGCCACATTCTATAGGGTTAATGAAAACCCATCTGATGAGATTTTAATGCTATGTAGGGTGCAACTTCCCAGGCCCCTTAGATAGGAATTTGGGCAAGAGAAAAAAGATCAGAGTTTAGTCCTCAAATGGCACAATTGGTTATCCACATAAAAAGAATAAAATTGAATCCTTACCTCACACCATTTTGAAATATTGATTACCTACAGATTGAAACTGTAAAAGTGAAGGGCAAACTTTAAAAACTTTAGAAGAAAGTCTTATGACCTCTTAAATAAGTTGCAGAAAGTTCTAACCATTAAAGACAGATACATTTCACTATAATAAAATTAGGACCATTTCTTCCTCAAACCATTAAGAAGGTGAAAACTCAAACCACAGATCAGGATGGGAGGAGATTATTGCAACAACTATAACTAAGAAAGGATTAGAATTAGAACATATAAAGATCTCCTACAAATCAAAAGACAAATGACTTGATAGAAAAGGCAAAGGACATACAAAGGCGTTTCACAGAAGAAAAATCCTTAATGGCAAATAGACATATAAAGACATTCAACTTTTTTAAATAACCAAGACAATGAAAATTAAAATGATAATGAAATAACATTTTATGGTCACTAGAGTGACAAAATTAAGAAGTCTGACAATAACAAGTGTTGGAAAAATGCAGTCAATAGAAACTAAAAAATACGTTAAGAATTCTAACTAGTAGCTGGGTGTGGTGGTGTACACCTGTAGTCCCAGCTACTTGGAAGGCTGAGTGGAAGGACTGCCTGAGCTCAGGAGGCTAAGGCTGTGGTGAACCATGATCATGCCACTGCACTCCAATCTGGGTGACAGAGTGACACCTGACTCAAAAAAAAAAAAAAAAGAATTCTAATTGATATACCAATTTGGAAAACTATTTAGCATTATCTTATAAAACTGAAATTGAACAATCATCTAGCTCTAACTCAGCAATTTCATTTCTCATCTATACCCTAATGAAATGGATGCTACGTTTATTGCTTCACTGTTTATAACAATAAAAACTAGAAACAACACAAATATCCACTGACCAGAAAATGGATTAATAAATTATAGAATATTCTCCCAATGTAGCACATCTGAGTATAAATGAATGCAGTTATGTGCAACAATATAGAAAAGTCAAGTCCCATACCTATAGTATGATAACACATTTGGAAAGCTCAGAAACAAAATTGTCATTATTCTGTTTGGGGATACACTATCCTAGGCCCATCTTAAGGCACTATTGTGGCACCATGTCAACACTGGGCATCTGGAGGAGCAAGCAATTTGAACGGGCTGCAGCTGGGGAATTGAGGAATAAACTTTTTGTTCTGGGACTTCCTGCTAAATATATCAGGAAGTTTTTTTTTTTTTTTTGAGTTGGAGTCTCACTGTCGCCCAGACTGGAGTGCAGTGGCCGCTCCCAGCCACCGCAGCCTCCGCAGCCTCGACCTGCTGGGCTCCGGCGATCCTTCCGCCTCAGCCTTCCAAGTAGCTGGAACTACAGGCGCGCGCTTCCACGCCCGGCTAATTTTTGATTTATTGTAGAGATGCGGTCTCGCCACGTTGCCCAGGCGGGTCTCGAACCGCGGGCTCAGGCAATCCACTCACCTCAGCCTCCCAAAGGCGCGGGATTACAGGCTGAGCCACTGAGCCTGGCTAGGAAGTTCTTACATCCATACACACACACTTCTCCTCACCCAGTTTTGACTTAGAGGTAGGGTGGAGAAACAACACAGTGAGGACACAGGAATTTTACACTGGGGTTTATTCCTCCTCAGCTCCTGAAGGTTTTTCTTTTGTCCTGAGACACAAACTTACATTTTATCCTATCTTGTGTA
Organism: Tarsius wallacei; assembly: GCA_963574415.1. Lineage (NCBI taxonomy): Eukaryota > Metazoa > Chordata > Mammalia > Primates > Tarsiidae > Tarsius > Tarsius wallacei. The sequence goes on along the minus strand of CAUYQG010204186.1, from coordinate 3,538 downwards.
TTCCGACTCTATGGCTACTTAGAATAAACCATGGTTTCTATTTGAATCAATGTTTTTCTGTCTTAAAAAGCCAGACTTTTGCAAATCAAAATGGTTTGCCCTCAGGCTCTTTTGTGTCCCTAGGGACTTGAAAAACTATTTTGAAATTCAAAAAACCCGAGCAATGACCTCTTTGTTCTATGCTGTATCAAATACTTCCCTTTCCGATGACAATAAGCCTCAGAATCAGTCTATTTATAATGACTGTAAGGTTGAAAAAATTCTGAATTCCCCAAAAGAAAAAACACGATGAGATATTTTAGACTATTATCCTGTTCTCTTTCCTCTTTAACAGGGAATTCCCTGCCCTTCAGGACACAAGCTTCCTTTCTATTGTTCCAGTTACATTTCTTGATGCCTTCCTAATTCATTTTGTTTTCCAGCTGCAATTGACTTCACTTGTAATTTTCAAGAGCACCAAGCACTTGGGTGGCATCATGTCCTTGCACATGCATGCAGCTTACTTCTACCTGAAATGCCCTCCCTGTAAACTGGCCTCCTCATTTTATGAGATTTTAAATTCTTGTGCTGGAGATTAAGCTATTTTCAGTCAATCGCAACTACCTTGTCCTGTGATGGTAGGGCTGGAACTATGTAAACCAACTTTCTCTTTTGCCAGCCGGATTCCTTTTGGTTTCTGTCAATGGGAGACCACTAAAGGGAGACTGAAAGTCATGAGAGGATGAAGGGACTTCCTCCTTCCTCTTTGCCTGCTGTTCCTGTTAATGTCACCCAGCAGTGACCCTTTACCCTGACAGCAGTAGTTGTTTCCAGTATCCAGGTTCTTTAGCACCCCCGGAACCAGCTTCATCCCACCTTCCTCAGAAACATGAGCACCAGCCGGCTAATATCCCCTTCCTTGAGGACTTGAGTCCTATTTCCATGAAGGACCTCTTCAAGTTTCTAAATTCTGATAGCCCCAATCTCTGACCTTTGCTTGCTCCGACCTGGAAGATGGCAGCTGCTTTCTGAAGTTACTGACTCAGTGTTCCCATTGTGTCTGCTTAAGTTCTCTAAGACCTGGTTATCCAATTCCTGGTATTGAATTTTCTTTGTTGAAATTCTTAATGATTTTGTTTTCCTAACTAATAGTCATTCTCTGCTAAGACTCTCTGGACCATTTTGTTCACCTCTTCCCTGACAAAGAATTAGTTTTTGTGCACCTTGTAAAGGGCTCCTTTGAAGTACGTATCGCAGTCCATTATTTTCTTAGATGACAGTGTCCCACTACTGGGTTGTTAGCCTCTCAGACTTAAAGATCATATTTTACTTATTTTTATATCATCTGTATCCATCACAGTGGGTACACACTCAATAAGTGATCCTTAAATTAACAAACAAGCAAACAAATGAATTAATGAATACATGACTATGGATGTAGTCAACAAATTAGGAAAAACACAACTAGTAATCATGTATTTCATCTTGTTCAAATTTAAAATGGCACCTCTTTCTATGAGGAGGGACCCAAAAAAAACCCAGATTAGGTTTTTGTAGGACAGGCCCCTAGCAGGCTTTCTCTGCTAGGTAAGTGTTCTAGGAACCCACTGGCATCAATGTACCAGCTAGTGTTGTTGTGAGAGGCTGTGAGAGACTTTGGTGAATTTTTTTGGAAATTCTTTCAACACGTTTGTCCATTTCATGATGAATGATTTACAAAGTGTATCTGCCCATACCACGCTGAGTGTTCGGCAGTTTTGGACCAAAACCAGCATGCTCCCCGTGCCCCACCCTCCCTACTGACCCAATCTTGCCCCGAGCGACTTGTTTTTGTTTCCCTGGATGAAAAAAGTCCTCAGTGAGAAATGGCAAAGGCCAATATGGAATAGGTGAGACAAAAAATGGTGGAAGCACTACAAGGCACCAAAATCGATGAGTTTAAAAACTGTTTTGAGCAGTGGAAAAAGTGTCTCCATAGGTAGAGAGTACTTTGAAGATGACTGAAGTTTAACATGTAAGAATAAATACACAAGGCAGGGAGGGAGGAAAAAAAAAAAGAATACACAATTTTTTATAAATAAATTCCAGGGTTTTTTTAATTCCCCCTTGTATATGGAATAAATCTGAAGGCCCCTTAATCTAGCTAGCCCCTGCTACCTCCCCATCTCCCTCCCATCTCAGTCATACTGAAGGGCTTAAAGTTCCCAGAACACACTGCTAGGCCTCACCATCCTTTCCTCCTGCAGTGCTTTATTTGCTTTTATTTTTATTTTTTTGAGTTGGAGTCTCACTCCATCGCCCAGGTTGGAGTGCAGTGGCACATTCTTCACAGCCACTGCAGCTTCAACCTGCTGGGCTCAGAAGATCCTTCTGCCTCAGCCTTCCAAGCAGCTGGAGCTACAGGCATGCACCACCACGCCCAGATAATTTTTTGATTTATTGTAGAGATGAGGCCTCACCAAGTTGCCCAGGGTGATCTCGAACTCTTGGGCTTAGGCAATCCTCTTGCCTCAGCCTTCCAAAGTGCTGGGATTATAGGAGTGAGCCACTGTGCCCAGTTCTTCAGTGCTTATTCATGTCTGATTCCTCTACGACACTGCAAGCTATATGATGCACTCCTTTATTTCTATTGCTCAGGAGAGTCTTGGAATACAGCAGAAACCTGGAATTTATTTATTTATTGTTGCCTACTTCTCTGCATAATTTTTAAATGAGCATTTCCATATTGCTTCAATTTCCAGAATTGTCCCTTTTGATCTTTGCATAATATTTTATGCAGGCTATGTGCCATTATTTACTCACTTAATTACTTTGTCATTATGATATTAAGACAGTTTCCAATGTTCACTATTATAATTAGTACAAGAGAACACTTTTGGGCAAATAGCTTATTTTTTATAAAGAGAGTTATTATTTTTTATTTTGTTGTTGAGTCGTGGTCTCACTCTGTCACCCAGATTGGAGTCCAGTGGCCTGATTACTGCAGCCTTGATCTTCTGAGCTCAGACCGTCCTTCTACCTCAGCCTTCCAAGCAGCTGGGACTACAGGGGCACACCACCACACCCAGCTAATTTTAAAAAATATTTTGTAGAGATGAGGTCTCACTATGTTGTTCAGGGTGGTCTCACACTCCTGGGCTCCAGCAATCCTCTTGCCTCAGCCTCCCAAAGTGCTGGGATTCTAGGTGTAAGCCACCATGCCTGGCCTACGTTTTATTTTTCTTAAGAGGATAGAGTAACAAAAAATATATGGGGGGACTTTTTATTTTTTTCAGTTGTGTCAGTGATGGTATCCTAGAGGATACCTTTCTGGGGTCATCATCATGTTTGTAGAAGGCCAGTGACGCCGGGCTCGGTGGCTCAGCCTGTAATCCCGCGCCTTTGGGAGGCTGAGGTGAGTGGATTGCCTGAGCCCACGGGTTCGAGACCCGCCTGGGCAACTTGGCGAGACCTCATCTCTACAATAAATCAAAAATCAGCCGGGCGTGGTAGCGCGCGCCTGTAATTCCGGCTACTCGGAAGGCTGAGGCGGAAGGATCGCCGGAGCCCAGGAGGTCGA
>CAUYQG010204183.1:0-12694 GCA_963574415.1 Tarsius wallacei | reverse complement strand
CTATTGAAAGTATTCCAGGCAATTGAGAAAGATGGAATTCTCCCCAAATCATTTTATGAAGCTAACATCACACTGATACCCAAACCAGGTAAAGATCCAACAAAGAAAGAGAACTACAGGCCAATATCCATTGTGAACATAGATGCAAAAATTCTCATCAAGATTCTAGCAAATTGAGTTCAAAACCACAACTCAAATATCATCCACCATGACCAAGTAGTTTTCATCCCCAGGATGCAGGGTTGATTCAACATTCACAAGACCATAAATGTCGTTAAATACATCAACAGTTGTAAAAGCAAGAACCACATGATTATCGCTTTAGATGCAGAAAAAACTTTTGATAAAATCCAACATCCCTTCCTGATAAAAACCCTCACACACCTAGCTATAGAAGGGCAGACCTCAAAATAGTAAGTGCCATCTACAATAAACCCACAGCAAACATATTGCTAAATGGACAGAAACTGGAAACATTTCCCCTGAAAACTGGAACAAGGCAAGGCTGCCCACTCTCACCCCTCTTGTTCAACATTGTGTTGGAAGTCCTAGCTCAGGCAATTAGACAAGAGAAGAAAATTAGGGGTCTCCAAATAGGAAAAGAGGAAGTTAAGTTATCCCTCTTTGCTGATGATATGATCCTATACCTTGAAAATCCAAGAGAATCTGTCAAAAACCTGCTGGTACTGATAAAGAACTTTGGCAAAGTTGCAGCATACAAAATAAATGTGCAAAAGACAGTTGCATTCCTATATACCAACAACAAGCAGGCAGAGACCCAAATTAAAAGCACAATCCCATTCACAATAGACACACACACACACAAATGAAATACCTCAGCATCTTCCTAATCAGAGAAGTGAAAGACCTTTACAATGAGAACTACAAAACACTGCTCAAAGAAATCCAAGAAGACACAAACAAGTGGAAAAATATTCCATGCTCATGGATAGGAAGAATCAACATTGATAAAATGTCCATCCTACAAAGGCAATCTACAGATTCAACGCAATATCCATTAAGTTACCAACATCATTCTTCTCAGACCTGGAAATGAATACAGAAATTCATATGGAAACACAAACGACCACCAATAGCCAAAACAATCCTTAGCAAAAGAAACTAAGCAGGAGGTATCACACTTCCAGACTTCAAACTTTACTATAAGGCTATAGTAATCAAAACAGCCTGGTATTGGTACAAGAACAGTCACATAGACCAATGGAACAGGATAGAGATTCTGGAAGCAATGCCTCAATTCCTCAACCAACTCATCTTTGACAAAACCTCCAACAACAACCACTGGGGAGAGGTTAACTGTTACTGACATTTTTCCTTTAAGAAATTCCTATATGCCTTCTTTAGATTGTATTCACAGGAAAATAAAGTATACATATTAATTTAAAAACAATTAAGATAGAATATGATGTAGTGGTACCACAGCTCTAAAATGTAACATACAAATGAATCCATCAATTCATTTTTTAATCTTAGACAAAGCAATCTAAAAGGTGAAGAAAGATTAATCTGACATAAATGCTAAACTTTAATTGGTATATTAATGCATGACAAATTTTAAGCACAAAGTATTTTCAGTAGACTATTCTTAATTATTTTTTCTAAATGAAACTCATGAGCTAGTAGATAGAAAAATATTTTATAGTTTGTACAGTGTCATAACTTTGCCCACTAAATTTTATAGAATTTATGCTTAGATATTTAGAACATGATACCATGGAGCATGCTAAGTTGAATGATAAACTAGTTGTAGCTAAATCTTGAGGTTTTAATAACTACAAATGACAACGTAAATGACATCCTACTAACACTGGTTGTTCATTTTTCTGCATGTTCTGCTTTAGACAGAACATGGCACATTCACTCACTGTGGTGTCTACATGGGATAATCTCAGACATGTCCTGTAAAATGAAGATTTCAAGTCATTGCCATAATTCATGGAAGTTCCTACAACTCATAATTTACTCTTAGTTTTTGAGGATTTCCTTGAGGTATGCTTTAGGCCTGTATTACCTGATTAATTGTCTCAATTTTCCACTTATACATGGATGTGACCTATGATGAGGAACAAAATAACTTGACTAATGAAACTCAAGATTCCAATATGGCATGGCTTAAAGAGTAACATGACTTTTATAGTTCTTTTTAACTTTTAGAATTTGTAGTGCTAAAAATAAAAACATGTCAATGGTACTCTTTTTCTACAGTCCACAGGAGAAGGAGCTATTAGACAAGCTGGGTAATAACCTGTAATGCCAAGAAGATAGTCACATTTAATCTTATCTTGAAGACTCTGTATCCATATTTCATGTATTGTAGAGCAAACTCATAACCTAGGACTTCACCAAGAAAGATAAAATGATCAAAACTCTGATATGAAGATTTCTCTATTTAAGAATTAAATTTCTGGCTAGTTATATAAAAAGTAAATCACTTCTTATTGCAACCATGAAGGAAAAGTACATATTCATTATTGCTAAAACACCTGAGGTGTTCCCAGGTATCCATATTGATTAATTTCATCTGCAAAGAAATATGAATGCAGATCTGTTTTTAGGTGCAAGCTAATCTGCGTGTTAATGTTTGATTTTTTTTTTTTTTAATAAGGGACTTTGGAGAAGTCATCATTAGAGGTTACTGTTTAAATTAATTGCAACAAAAGTCGGGTGCTGTGGCTTATGCCTGTAATCCCAGCACTTTGAGAGGCTGAGGTGAGAGGATTGCCTATGCCCAGGGTACGAGACCAGCCTGGGCAACTTGGCGAGACCTCGTCTCTACATAGAAAAAAAAAAATTAGCTGGGTGTGGTGGCACATGCCTGTAGTTCCATCTGCTTGGAAGGCTGGGGCAGAAGGATCACCTGAGCCCAGCGGGTCGAGACTGCGGTGGCCGTGAGCATGCCACTGCACTCCAGGATGGGCTACAGTGAGAATCCAACATACACACACACACACAAACACACACACACACACACACACACACAATTAATTGCAACATGAAAAACCAAAGGCCCCTGACTTCTGTTCTCAGGGTCTAATTTGTGTGAACATCTCTATACACTCTAAGAGTTTATGTAGATTAGCATTTGGTGGTGTTGTGAGAACTTCTCTATAGCTGTCCTTGTAGGCACATCAGGGAAAAGTAATGAACTCAGCATTAATAAGATTTATTTAAATAAAAGTAACACAAATTGATTGCTAGATAGCTCATAGAAGGGAAGTCCTTGTGATGTGGTTTGGAAGAGGCTAGGAACCAGGAAAGCCCTAGGAAATTTAGAGAGAAATAACTGTTTAATTAATAATTTCATCAGGGTATTGTAGCTAAATAATTAAGTTGTGTTTCTCCTTGAACTTGTGTTGCTTTCTAATTTCCTAAATCCCCAGAGATGCTCATTAATTAAGCTTGGTTTATGTGTTTACTCTTAGTCTAAAGAAGAAAGCATTATGCCTGGCATACCAAGACAGATTAGTATTTGAGGGGTGTGTGTAAGTATGGGAGAGAGGGGTGAATTTTATTTAGGAAATCATGGCCTCTAGATCAAAGTGGGAATTGATCTATGCATGAGCAAAATCTACATTTTTTACTACTCTTTACGAATATTTCATCAGATTTAAAAATGCAGGAAATGCAGATTACCTAGAATAAGGCATTTAATACTGTTTCATATTGTAGTTTATTGCTTTATTGGTCAACAGAGAAATAAGGAATGCCAAAATTATAAGCTTCTCCCTAGAATTATTAGATAGGTGTTACTCTGAGTTACTAAGTCAGAGTGGAGAAGCATTAAGCCTAAAGATGTTCCTGGAGACAATATAGCCAAGCAATTAGGACATTTTGCAAAAGAGAGGAGGACTTTTGTGTTGTTCATAGAGGAGGAATGTGTTTTCAAGCTTCTGGACAGGATATTTCACTTTTGAATGTTTTACAATGTGAAGCCTCTGTTCTGATTCATCTTAGCATGTTATGTTTGTCAGCAGTCATGTTGAGAGCACTGTGGCAGCTTACCCTTTAACTAAAAGGGTAAAGGTTATTCCAAAGGCCAGAGAACAGTGATTCATCTCCAAATAGCCTGATGGAATTGTAGTTCCAGAAATGCAGAGCAGAGCTCAGAGCCAGCTACTGAGACTCTGAAGTGTAACTTTAGCTCGGTTGAATTCTTGGTGGAGAAGATGGCATAAGAAAAAGGGTTATGGTTATATAACAATGATTATCTTTGGTTTCAAAACATTTACTTACAAAATGATATTCAGGGGCATGTAATCACTATAAAATTATAGAGTGTAACTTTCCAATCAAGCTGTATATAATCATCAAAGCAAAGGAAGGAATAAAGTCAGTTCAGTTTAGATCTGTGAGCCAAGCTTATAGGGAAAGGCTGGTTTCTACTAGTAGCTTATCTTCCACTAACTCCTATTTTGACAGTCAAATCATTAAACTCTCATGTGGCCCAGTTTCTTCAGTTGCAAAAGCAACATAATAATGTGTATACCTAACTCAGAAGATCTTTACAGGGAAAAACTAAGGAAATCTTTCTTTAGTATCTTTTAAATTTTATTTTAAAGGACAGGTTGCTATTAAAAACCATTAAAAATATTTAGAGGTTGCTTATGGCCTAAAAATTTAGGTAATTAAGGTATATTATTTTCTTTGATATTGCAATATGACATTTATATCATACTACCTTATAATGGGTTTTTATAAACTGACTATATGTTCCATGTGGTACCTGACATATGGCCTTGCTAAAATATTTTAATAATAAAATAGCAACATCAACAATAATTATTTTGAGTTATTATTCTGTGACAGACACTGTGATAAGCATTTTATGTGCATTATTTTCATTTACTAAAAGCAATTGCAAAACAATCTGCTGAGGAGACAGTGTGATGGCCAGTTTTTGAGATGGAAGACTGGGGCTTGAAGAGTTTGAAAAAGTTGGTTATCTAGTTTGTAAGTAACAGGTGCAGAATTCAAACCCATCTCTGGCTCCACAGTCTATGCTCTAGGCCACTGTTATGATCAAGAATTGTGGGCCCCAAAGTTCCTATGTTGATATCCCCATTCCCAATACCTCATAATATAACCATATTTGGAGATGAGGTCTTTAAAGTGCTGATGAAGTTAGAATGAAATCATCAGAGGGGTTTTTAATCCAACGTGACTGATGTCCTTTTATGAAGATAAAATTTAGACAGAGATGGTACAGAGGGAAGACCATGAGAAGAATCTGCAAGCCAAGGAGAGAAGCCTCAGAAGAAACTGATCCTGCTGACACCCTGATCTTAGACTTCTAACCTACAGAATTGTGATAAAGTTAATTCGTGTTGCTTAGAATCGTCTGTGGTATTGGTATGGCAGACCAAGCATGCTAATATAATCACCATGATACCTTGTCAACTTATCAAAAAGGAAAGATGTCCAGCCTGGAATTCCTTAGCTGGCTTGAGAAAGTCATCAGGTCAAAGCCACATAAGTTCAGCTCTTTTCTATCTGTATTCAATGTCATATAATTATAGAGACTTCTTCTCATCTTTCCTGTGGTAGATTGCCTTATTGATCAACAAATATTCATTCCTCTCATCTCTATGGGAAGAATATATCTTTCTGTCCCACTGATGTTTCCTTGGTCATGTGACATACTTTAGCTATTGAGGTACTGGCAAATGAAAGGAAAGCATACATGTGTTTGCACACTAGCCTTACCTTTCTTGCCTCTGAACTTTGGACTTCAGAACAAACACACATAAATAGAGCCCAGCCTGCTGCTTGAAGCAGGAGTTCAGCCTGGCTCAGCCAAGTTGCAACTAACTCCCAGATTTGTAAGATAATTCTTTGTTGTTCAAACCTATTGATATTTGAGGTAGATTAATGTGTGTGTGTAGTATTATTGTGGCACTATCTAATGCACATATTACGATTTTATTCTATGATATACTAGTGACACATTACATCTGAGTTAGATTGTATAATGAAAGTCTTCATCAGTTTATCTTGTTTAATTTGAGTTAAATTCTCACACCAAATGTTCTCCAAATATTGTCCATATTCTGGAGATGAGTTTTAGAGATTTGTTCCATTAAGTTTAAAAGTTTACTGGTCTTATGGAGTCTCTTTCTAAAGGGAAACTTGGCAGAAGAACAACTTTCCAAGATGTAGTGAGCAAATGTCTTATTATTATTAATTGTTTAAGCAGCTGAAACAGGATGGAACCTGTCAGAGGAAAAGGACATTGAAGAGGGAGAAAAAATATATAGTGGAGAGCCAAGAATGAGGAAATGAGCAACACCAAAGACAAACTCCAGGCTCTTTACTCTTTGTCAAGTATCAACTATGGTCCCATTGTAGCATAGTTCCAAAGTGGGAATAACCAATATTCATCCACTGAAGAATTAACTAATACATTATAGTATATTTACACAATAAAATACCTTATGGCGCATGTTATGAGTTAAATTGTGTTCCCTCCAGTCCTAAATTCACATGTTGAAGTCCTAACTCCCAGTACTGCAGAATGTGGCCTTATTTGGAAATAGGATTACTGCAGATGTAATTAGCTAAGCTAAAATCAGGCCATAATGGAGTGAGGTGTGACTTTAATCCAATATGATTAGTGTCCTTACAAAAACAATGCCATGTGAAAAAAGAGATAGATGCACAAAGGGAGAATGTGACATAAACAAAGGCAGAGGTCGGGATGAAGCATCTACAAGCCAATAAATGCCAAAATTTATGATTAAACCATTTGAAGCCAGGAGAGAAGCACAGATCATATTCTTCCTCACATCCCTCAAAAGAAACCCACTCTGCTGATACCTTGGTCTCAGACTTCTAGTCTTTAGAACTGTGAGAAAATACATTTCTATTGTTTAAGCCACCCAGTTGGCAGTACTTTGTGACAGCAGCCCTAAGAAACCAGTGCAGCTATGAAATGTACTGCCTTCTATGATGTGCAATAACAAGGATGATTCTATATTGACTACATTTTTGAGCAGATGAAGCTAGACACTAAGTATATACTATAGAAGTCCATTTATATACATTTCTTTTCTTTTTTATTTTAAAGATGTGGTGTACAATTCAGGGTTAGGTATGCAAAAGGTAATTGTGAAGGTAAAGTTGGGACCTTACTTTGGTCCCCATTTCACCTGGTTTGAGATTAGGTACCCTTATTGATTATGTGTGCTCCCCCCTCCCCTGGCAGTTTCCCACTGCTGCCAACCCTTTTCTTACAGTATTATGATAATTGTTCAGGGTCCATTTATGAGTGAGAACATGTGGCCCTCAGTTCTTTGTTTCTGTGATAGATCCCTGAGTATTATAAACTCTAATTCCATCCAGTTTGCTGCGAAGTTCATAATTTTGTCCTTACTTATGACTGTGTAGTATTCCATCGTATATTATATAAATTTCATACATAAGAAAAATTAATTTATAGTGGCTCCTTTCGAGTGAATGAATAGTATATAGGCTATAGGGAGACCTTTTGGGTTCTGTCATATTCTATTTCTTAACTGTGAAGTGGTTACCTAGCTGTGTGTATTAAGCTGTATTCTTATGTTTTGTATCTTTGTATGTTTCACATCAACACAGATTTTAAAAATACATGTTGACAAAGAGATGTAGCAGAGGAAAGAGATTGAACCTGGAGGATTTGAAAGCAATATTTGACATTGTAAATAAGTACCTGAAATGGGGACAGGAAGTCTCACTCAGAGCACTGTGGAACAAATTGACATAAATAGGAGAAAAGGCAATTCTGTGCTTTCTGTGAAGCCACTAGATACAGCATAATAGAAGTGGAGCTTATAAATTTTCTTCAGCTTCCACTTTATCAGAGTTCTTTTCTTTCCTTTATCTCAAGCAAAAAATGCAGTTTAGTATTTAAAAATACTGTTTTTGGCAAATCCCTTTGCATTTTCTAAAATTCCTTTGAAACACCATTCATTTCCCTGGCAAAGCCAGGGAGCTTTTAGGTCCATATGACATGACTCCTGTTGCTATGGTAATTGAATGTTTACTAGAGAAAATATTACCAGTTAATAATAGCCTGGATGGAAATAATAGCTACTGCTAGGCCTTCAGAGTTACACACCATCAATTTCCAATTTGCTGAAATAGGTGCAATTTGCTTTTTGAGTTTGAAAGTATTACTTTTTCCAGGCTTCCAGGATCCTTCCCCCACACCATGCACCACAGGCCCACACCCACACACCCGTATGCTTCTAAAGAATGTTCAGCTTGTCCAAACGGATGATAGAGAGAAGTTGTTATGTCGGAGCCCCATCATAATTTCAACAGTAGGAATAATGAATAAATTAGAGGGTTACTATTTACTGACTTTTGTTAATAGTGCAATCACAGAGGGAATAATCATTAAAAGAGAGTACAATTCATGCTATTTCTCACACTCAACCTTTTCCAGAATCTCTTTACCAAACAGCAAACCAACAAGCAGATGGGTTGAATTATTCTGTCAAAAATCATACCTATGCACAACAAAAATGCCTTTCAAAGTATTCAACTCACTCTCTCCCTGAGTCTGAACTATTTATAATTTGTTCATTGATTGGTTAACTGTTTCTTTCCATTATCTAGTCATTCAGCACGTATTTACTGAGCCAGTTACCAACCCAGTTCCCAGGAATATAGACCCTACCCCTGCTCTCAGAGTAGCTTGAAATATTTTGATGAAGTCGCCCCTCCTATCATCATCCTTCCCACTGAATGCCTACAAAGAGTGCAGCTCAGAAAGACATAGCTCACGACTCAGTTTCCATGTCCTTCCATTATCAGCCACCCCACCCACATGTTTAAGGCTGTTCACAAGCATGTATGTAGTCTGGTGCCTAGGCATGTGGGAGGGAAAATCTCTCCTCCAAAGTCAAGGAAGGGAGCAGCACTCTTGAGAGTCTCGCTTATGCTTCCAGAGGAAGCCTGGAGAAACACTCAGCATTTCTCTTACATTTTCTCCAGATCTTTGAGGGCAGAAAAATTAAAGTCAGTGAGTGGACCAGTTTGACTTTGGGTGAACATGAAATAAGAGAAAGTGGCCACCTTTGGAGACTATCTTTTTCTGTAAGCCAGTGCTTCTCAACATTTAGTATCCAAAAGAATTACTGAATGAAGAAGAGAAGGGTTAAATAAAGAATAAATGCAGATTTCTGAATCCTGTCCCTGGAGACTATGATTCAGTATTTCCAAGAGTAGAACTCAGGAGTCTGTATGTTAACAAGCCCCTCAACCTTTTTTGAGGATGACAGTCCCCAGGCCACACATCTGCTAAAGAAGAGACTGGATGGTGTTTTGGGTAATGTTACAGAGCAATCAGTGAGCTTGATCCTGATATGCATAATGGCCAATACCATGGCATGGGCTTTTAAGAAAAGAAAAGCTTTATTGAGAGTCAACTGGCAAAGAGACATAAGAAAATGCTAAAAATCTATCTTTTCTGGACACTGGGTCAGATTTTATAAGTATAATGTAAAGAGGCATTATCTAATTGGGTTTTGCAATGAGATGATGCTGGGAGGCATGATTTGATTGAATTCTGCCATGGGTGACACCAGGGCTTGATCTGATTGAATCCTGCATCCTGCTATGCAATGTCCACTTCTTAATTCAGTCCCCACTCTCTGGTCTGAGCATGTAAATTCCACCCATGGTTGTGCACTTAGTTCTGGGCATGCTCAGGTTACATGTCCTTCTACCTGAGGGACCAGGGCAACTGAAAAGCAACTCACAACTTTGTTGCATAAAAGTTAAGCCGGATTGATCTGGTGCAGTTGCAATAAAATGCTCTAAAACTGGAGCTTGAAGCGGAGAAACAGAGAGACAATCAGGTAGAACAGTGTTCCATGTGATAGTTAATTAGCCTGTATAACAGCAATGAATTTGGAGAGGGAAGAGATCTAGGACTCAGAATCAATGAAACTTTGAGAATGATTAAGTGTAGGAGAGTTACAAGCATGACTATATGCATTACTCTGAGAGAGGCACCTTAGATTAAGAACCTCCTCTTTGTATCTACTTTTCTGGGCCAGTGAGGACAGCTGTCCAGCAGAGCACCTATCCATAGCTGCCAGATTCTCAGATAGAGAAAGTTATTATGAATGAAAGAAAAAACACTATGACATCTGAGTCTGTGGGAGATAATACTTCATTGTGGCCTCATTAAAAACTAACACATGTACAGATGGAGAGATTTTAAAATTTATTTGTGTTTGTGTGTTTCCCTTTGTGAGCATAGTGACAGGTTATGTTAGGAACCAAGGCTCGGGTTTGTTGGGAGTAAAGAGGAGAATATGGTGAAGGTTGGAGGTGGAGGTGATGCTGGCCACTAACTTGCAATTGATTAAGAGGTTGCTGAAGTAGACACGCTGATTTGACAATAATTATTCCAGAGTAGTATGGCCTAAAATTAACTTGGATTATAATTTTCTGCTCTCTAATATTTCCTGGTGGGTCCCACCTTTGCTGGTTAAAGTAAAGCTAATGATAGAAATTCTGCAGTGCTAGGTCCAGAGCCCGGAGCCCAGGTAAGGATGGAAGCAGCATGTGGACAGTCAGAACATCTAGCAATGTGCATTTGGTACAGTTGGGATACAGAATCTGATGATGGGGACTGAAGTACTGTGAAATAGAAGGACCAATAGTCTGGATGTCTTTGTATGAGAAACCCTGTGCCTCTGGCTCCTCTTTTTCCCATCAGAGCCTCGCCCTTATCACTTAATCTGAGCGAGGATGTGAGGGGAGTCAACAGCATTTTGGCATCACCTGGGCCTGCCACCAGACCTGTGGGATTATGGAATGGAGAATATATGGCATTTATTTAAAAAATACACATCGTATTACTGTTTGTTTATAAGCTGCTTGCTTGACAACTAGTTTATGTGATAACTAAGGTTAATGTCAAGGAAACAAATACTGGGAGGTATATGTTCTAATAGGTGGAAAAAATAACTTCAAAATAGATGTCTTGGTTCTTTGATATTTATAATAAAAATATATCCCTATTTTGAAGCATTGTTCTTTAGAACAGAGATTGGCAAACTCTGAGCCAAGTCTGTGAGCCAAGCCTATCCAAGCCAATTAATTCCTTCACATATTGTCTATGTTTTCTTTCTCCTTACAATGGCAGAGTTTTCTAGTTGACAGAGATTAGTCTGCAAATTCAAAATGATTTACTATCTAGCTTTTTACAGGAAAAAAGTTTGCCAACACCTACTTTAGAAGAATTCTCTGAAATGCTAAAATCATTAGGAGATATTTTCTTCATGATTGATGTCAAGAGGAACATTATCAATTTTGATAACTAAAATGATTATTGGGAGGGTGAGCATGCTGTCTGGCTCTAAGTCACTTATGTTTTCAGATGAAGTACCTTGAGGGAATACCCTTCTCCTTCAAGAAGATATGCTGCCCTATAGGGAAAGGAGCTGTGAAAAGATGAACAAAGTTGTAGGGGCAGAAGAAAGGTGATATATCTGAACTTGGCCAAGACACTGAAAGGCAGATCTAGAGTGAGCATCAGGCAGTGAGAAAAAATAAAAAGAACAAGTTTCCAGAGATTACTCATGCCAAGTTTGTTTGTCTCCTTACGCAAGGCTCTCTTGTTCTAATTGGCGCTGCTATGAGAAGAGTGATGCCTAGGAAAACAGATTGTGGCTTTGATTTATTTTAGGGATTCTTACAGTCTTATCATCTTTTTTTTCCCTGCCCTGTTACCAACCCTATGTTTAATCTCACAATTGCCTGGAGACTTGCAGCCTGGGTGCTGACAAATTTCCCAATAATAAGAAATTTGGTTTTGTGATAACTCTAGAATCTTGCCATGAGAGTGTCACTGGAGCAAATTTGTGAACTCAAAATATTCTCCGTCAGGTCATAAATTTTGGACATGGCACTAGCAAAGAGAAGATGGGAGAGCAGTAACTGTCAGGACCACATGGTTTCCAGTTAGAATGCAGTCAGCGTAATATTTTGTATGACACACTGTGTTCTCTGGGTAAAGATGTTTGTTCTTGAGAGAAGAAACTCTGCATTTCATTTGTGCCAAATAATGAATAATCAAAAGGGGTGAACCCTGAGATGGAAATCAGTTTTGGATTTGAGTGTTGTTAGAAAGAATCTGAAATTGTGGTCCCTTATGTTGGTGGCACCATCTTAACAAAGTGAAAACAACATGTTTTTTGGTTTCACTTTTCAGTGGAAGACAGAAAATGATGTTCAAATCTGATATATATGTGATATGAAAATTGTCATGCTTTTTAAAATAAAAAACTTTCTGTGTATAATAGAGTTGAAATACATGCCGTCAAAATAGGGAATGAAGTTGGTGAAAAGGTTAATTTATCTATTTTAGGATATTTCTAATTAAATACAGAGAAAGATGCAGCTTTCGTAAATGAAACTGAATAACCATTAGAATTCTACAATGGTGCTATCTTTCTGTATTGTTTGGAGAACTTCATTATAGTATGGGAATCTTCCTTCATTTTGGTAGACAGTGAACTGTACTGAGACTAGTACTCTTTGAGCACTCTTTTTGTTCTTATGTATTTATTTATTTATTTATTTATTTATCTATTTATTTTGAGTTGGAGTCTCACTCTGTCGCTCAGACTGGAGTGCAGTGGCTGCTCCCGGCCACCACAGCCTCGACCTGCTGGGCTCC
>CAUYQG010204182.1:0-39116 GCA_963574415.1 Tarsius wallacei | reverse complement strand
CGGGCTCGGTGGCTCAGCCTGTAATCCCGCGCCTTGGGAGGCTGAGGTGAGTGGATTGCCTGAGCCCGCGGGTTCGAGACCCGCCTGGGCAACTTGGCGAGACCTCATCTCTACAATAAATCAAAAAATTACCCGGGCGTGGTAGCGCACACCTGTAGTTCCAGCTACTTGGAAGGCTGAGGCGGAAGGATCGCCGGAGCCCAGCAGGTCGAGGCTGCGGTGGCCAGGAGCGGCCGGCCACTGTACTCCAGTCTGGGCGACAGAGTGAGACTCCAACTAAAAAAAAAAAAAAGTTATAGTGAGCTTAAACAAAAAGCTATTTCTAAAAAGATCTTTGGGTTCCTGGTTTAAAATCTTTAAGAGGTCTTAAAAGTCAAGACAGTGATCAAAACCTCATGTA
The DNA here is from genome assembly GCA_963574415.1 of Tarsius wallacei. Lineage (NCBI taxonomy): Eukaryota > Metazoa > Chordata > Mammalia > Primates > Tarsiidae > Tarsius > Tarsius wallacei. Next base: position 38,716 of record CAUYQG010204182.1, on the reverse strand, counting down.
ACTTTAAAAAACAAATGTTGTTTTCTTCAGAGAAAAAAAAAATTTAAGCTGAAATTTGAGAAACTTAAACTTCCTGGTTGTCAGTCTTTAAATTAACATGGAATATTTTTATAAAATCAGAGGCCAGGACAAATAATATTCTTGGGATAAAATTTCTGGGTACTGATTACATTTCCTGTTTGTAGGTGTTGATAACTGTGGTCGTACAGTGATGGTGGTAGTTGGAAGAAACATTCCTGTAACATTAATCGATATGGACAAGGTAAGCCGTAAAGAAGCTCAGGTTTGCAAATAGTGTTGATTTTAAAAAATAAGTGGGATCTGAATTTGGAATTGATACTTACAACATGAGATGAGGCTTAATTGTGGGTATTTTTGACAAAGAAGCAGATCTGATACTGTGAGTGGGTATGTATCATTTTAGTTAAGTTAGGGGTTTGGTTTTCTCTATCAAAGAAACAAAAATACAATAATGCCGTAATATGATCTCCAAAAACACAGCTGCTTTGTTTTAGATATGATGTAACTGGCAAGTGTTTGGTTGGACTCATTCTGTATTATAATTGTACAACCAAATTCTGTCTTTTTTGGAAATAGAAATATTAATGCTTGAGTATCTATCAGAAGAGAAGAAATCAGAGATGTGGTTTACCCAAGGGAACGTAATTCCATAATCCCTTCATTTGGAGGCAAAGTACAGAAATAGATGATTCCTAAAAGAAAAAATTATTGTAACTGGAAAATAGAAATGAGAAAATATTCAACCTCATGGGTAGTCCCAAAAAAGTGAATTAGAACGAGATATCTTTTTTAACCTTCAAAACTAGTAAGAACGCTTAAGTAAGAATCTTGTTGCCAAAGATGCATTGAAACTATAAAAGTGATCCCACCAGTTGACCAATTCTGTTCCTTAAAATTTATACCAAGGAAATAATCCAACATATGGAAGTAACTGTAGGCTCTGAAACTGCTCAATGTAGAATACTTATACAAGGGACCATTGAATCCACCACATAAATATACAGATATTCCTAGGATATCAGTTATATTAGAAACTGACTTAAAAGGAGAATTACTTGAACTGATCAATGATTATTAAACATACTTTTTTTAAAAGTACTTAAAAATGCAAAATTACACAAAACTTTAAGATAAAAAAGTTGTATAAAAGCAATAATTGCTTCCAACTAAGCCCTCAGACTCTTGGTCACTAGTATTTGGGTAAAAAAATTGTGAAAGCACTGAACCTGATGTGTTATTCACAGGGTTTATTTGTGACAAAAAGCTATAACTTAAATTCCTGACAGATAATTATGGTACATTCACAAATGGAATGTTCTATGACCCCTAAAAATTATGATTATAGAGGCAAGTATTATAGAGAAATGTTTACAGTATAATATCAGTAGGAGAAAAAGTGATGCATTAAATTGTATTTACACTAACCTTAATTAGGTTTTTGGTTTTAAGCACAAAAATGAAGTAAATATTTTAAAGGAATTTCATGATTTTGGAGAGAATCATGAAATGTTTTAAGCATTTTTCTGTCATGTGACTATGCCTTTTTATAATGAAAACTATAAAAATTTAAGTTAAGATGGGGAATTTAAAGCCAAAAAGGAGTATCCTAATTGCCCTGGGGTAAGATTAGAGACTGGACAGAAAGAGGATAAAGAAACAATCTGGTAAGAGGAGGAAAAATAATAATAACTAAGAAGAAGAAAGAATAATAAAAACATGCACACAGAAGAAAAACTGAACTGATGAAAATTACACTATCAGTAAGTTTCTGTTTGTGATCATTTGTTTTGTGGACTTAAATTATCAGTGTGATATTCATTCTCATCATCAATAATGTGATCGGCACCAATAAAAACACAAATTCCTGCATTTGATTTTGGTGTGTACTTGCATGAGGTTCTGCAGATTCGTGATGTATCATTTCATATAAAATATTGAGATGGATAATAATTATTATGACCAAACCAGGTAGCAACTGGAGGGATGATGTGTTTTCGTAATGCTCTGCTCTGTCTGTGCTGGTAGCAGTTGGATCCTAATGCGTGTTAAGCCAACCATGTTAATGCTAAGGACTCACCTGAGAAAAAACTGGAAAACAGCCTGTTTTATAGTAATCCTTCAGTTACCTCTTAGCTCCCTCTTTGGAACTGTTTGCAACTAAACCTCTGGGTCATACTGGCCCTGCCCATATTGTATCTGTTTTGTTTTAGTGTTTCTCCTACATTTCATAGTTCTTGTAATCGAACATTTCTTAATCAATTTGGGTCACATTAAATGTGAGTCTTCCAGAGCTCTAGAAATGCTTTCCAGCCTATTGCCTGACTCAGCCCATTTTCAGTATCCTTGTTCAGAATGGCATTAAACATCTAGCAGAATTAGCCCTCAAAGTGAGCCTTGTAAGGCACCACTCATTATATCCTTTATAGTATTTCTCGGTTACATATGGACCCTGAGTCTGTATCTGAGTACAGACTGCAGAGACGTTGATCAAATTCAAGCAGAAACTTCAAGAATGATTAAGTCTAGAAATTCTGTTTCTAACAATTTTGATATCATTAGCAAAATTTAGGGAAAACCTGGTAGTTGATCCCAAAACTCAGTATATGAGGAACTTTTAGAGGATAGCGACTAATTGTTTTCTTCTATCACTTAGAGCAAGAGAAAAGGATTACACTGTAGCACTTACGTGAATTATTAAAAACCACGATGATTCATTTTGCTGAAGATCTCTTGAAAGAAAATAAATACTCATCAATCTGAGATGTCCATCTGCAATCCTTGGGACATTGATTGGATTAATTTTCTGGGGTTTTTCCTTTCTGTTGGCTTCTGCAAAATAGACTGCTGTGCAAAATGATCTTTATCTTTATTCCTCTTTTTCTTTTAGGCTCTTTTATATTTTATCCATGTAATGGATCACATTGCTGTGAAGGAATATGTATTAGTATATTTTCACACACTGACCAGTGAATACAATCATCTGGACTCTGACTTCCTGAAGAAACTCTACGATGTTGTTGATGTCAAGTTAGTTATTTTTGCAAATTATGAAGAAGAAATAGTTTCTTTCTTATCTAATATTAAGCAGTAGCAAACATTACTTTGTGTTTGTAATATGGTATTTCATACAACAAAGATTTTTATCATATGTACATTAGATATTTTAATCATAGAAGGCCCTCTTTAACTCAAACTTATTTTGCATTAAGGTAAATTAGTATATAAATCTTTTCTCACTTTTAAACACCTTGGAAAAAATTTGGGGTCATTACCTATCTTTGTGTATCAAATAATAAAAATACTACCTTCTGTTTATATGACATGTTACACTCTCTAAAACACACATGTAAACATTATTTAATTTGATACAGTAACCCATAAGTGTGTTCAGAGGAGCACTGTCTACATTTGCAAAATAGAGAATATTGACATTCTGAAAGTGAGTTATTTTTCTCCAAAGTCTTACAACAGTAAATGTAGAATTTGATCTTGAACCTAAGCTACTAACTTAGAGCTAGAAAGTTGGCTGCGTGTGGGTGGCTCATGCCTTGTGATCCCAGCACTTTGTGATGATGCTGAAGGATTGCTTGAGACTAGCCTAGGCAACATAGTGAGACCTCATCTCTACAAAAAATCAAAAGATTAGCTCTGCGTGGCAGTGCCTGCCTGCAGTGCAGTCCTAGCTACTTGGGAGGCTGAGGCAGAAGGATCGCCTGAGCCCAGGAGTTTAAGGCTACTGTGTCATAATTGTGCCGCTGCACTCCAGCCTTGGCAAACTCAAAAGAAAATTATTTTCATTAAACCATACCTGCCTTGAAATGATCATGTAACTTTTAACCAGAAAATAGTATACCCCACAACAACAAAGATTAAATATAATGCTTTAAATTTTTTCTCATTAATATCGTTCCTAATAAAAATGGCACACTACCCTCCTCCTGTTATTTGTTTTGTAATGTAACATCAGTATCAGTGTCTTTATAAATGCACTGAGAAGCCTTTTTTTTTTTTTTTGGCTGGTCTCGAACCCCTGGGCTCAAGCAGTCCTCCCGCTTCAGCCACCCAAAGTGCTGGTATTACAGACATGAGCCACTGCACCTGGCCAAGAAACCCATTTTACAAGTAGAGTATAAAGAAGGCAGGTTTCTCTAAATTTCCAACTATCTCACTCTTCCCATTAAATCTTACCTTAATTAGAACTTCTAAACCTTCCATTACCCGATAGACACCTTTTTGGCTTGCTCTGAATGCGGTTATATGTGTTTAAGGAAGCTTCACTCCACTGCGGTTCTGTTCTGCCATTAACCAGTTCTTTAACTGAGAACTGGCCTCAACTGTGAAATGAAGTTTGTGCCATTTCTCTGAAGTTCTTTGCAGTTAACCTCATATGACCCAATGATGATCACTGAACTGTTGGAAAAACCTCAGACACACCGAAAGAGGGTGGATACAGTGCCAGATAAGAGTATGATTCTGGAGCCATATGCCTGGGCTGAGTTCCTGGCTCTATCGCTTGATGTCTGGGTGACTTTGGAAGGACTGAAATATGAGGGGAGACCTCAAAAACCATGGAATTATTTTTTGGAGGACAGGCTCCTTGTAGTACAGGCTTTCCCCACCTCATGTCGTGACAGGCTACTTTCAGCTTCAGTGAATTTTTTTTAAGATTCTTTCAGGGTGTTTGCCCGTTTCATGATGGGTGGTATACACACGCACCTGCCCGTACTGCACTGAGTGTTCAGCAGTCTTTGGCCAAAAATGCTATGACCTCCATGCCCCATTCTCCCTGTTCACTTGATCTCACCCCAAGTGACCCTTTTTCGTTTCCCTGGATGAAAAATGTCCTCAAAAGGAAACATTTGCCATGTGAAAGAGATGAAACAAAAAACAGCACTAAAAAGGCATGAAAACTGACAGATTCAAAAACTTTTGAGCAGTGGAAAAAGCATCTCAATAGGTGTATTGCATCAAACAGGGAGTACTTTGAAGGTGACTGAAGTTTAAACATGTAAGAATAAATACACAATTTTTTATAAACAAATTTAGTTTTTGGAGGGTCTTCCTGGTAGAGGCAGTAAAAGCACGGAATTCACAGAATTGTAAAAAAGAAAGTAGAAATTGTACAAAGTAGAAAGCCTTTGTACAATTTCTAGAACATAGTAAGCTCTATTAGTTGTTGTAATATGATTATTAAAACTTTTAGTTTCTAATTTTTGCTATAGTTTTAAATGGTTTTACCGTTGTTTAATTCATACATCTGATCCCAGAGATTCTAGCACCATATAAAAAAAGACAATAAATTTATTAATATGAATTGACTTAACTTTATCCTATGTGTAGGTGACTATCTCAGCTGACAGCAGCCCTTAATATCTCATAAAAACAGACACTTTAAATAACCTAAAATTTATTATGTAAATTATAGCTGCCTTAAAAGTTTTTTTCCCCCCTCTGTGAATATGTATGTACTTAAGTCAAGTTAATTGTCTGTAATGGTGACTGATATTAGCCATCACTTATACTGACCCTTTCTTTATTTTGTTTTTGAATCAGGTACAAGAGGAATTTGAAGGCTGTTTATTTTGTTCATCCAACTTTTCGTTCAAAGGTATTTTTCTCTTTTGGCTAAATCTTTAATTTAAGTTCACTGCATGCCCAGAACATTAAGATCTATTTCCGCATCTTAATTGTTGCTATCACCATTGTGACTGCTGATTTCTTCTTTGCCCTTCCTTTTTAAGTATCTTGAGTTGTGGTCCTAATGTTTTGGTTGTATGTGACTTTGTGGGCAGCCCCCATAAGCTGTTGATCTCTCTGTCCTTGCCTCTCCATGCTCTGTGCTCATCTGGGCTTTGCTTGGGCTGCTGGTACAGAATATACTTTCCCTCCTCTGCTTGTGACTAGCTCCTGCTTATCCTTTAGGTCTCAGCTCAACAACTACTTTCCATAGAAAACCTTCTATGACCAGTCCTGCAGCTAGTAGGTATTTCTGCATTGCACCCCTTATGATTCTGTGGTCTTCTATCGTTGTTATGTTTTTATTCTAATTTCTTATTTAATTTTCTGCCTTATATGTTAGCTGCACGGTCTGTGAGGGCTAAAATATAGCTATCTCACTCAAAATTACATCTCTAGTACCTAATCCTACATCATGACTTCAAGGCATCTGCTTTTTTGGTCCTTTTACTTTTCTCAAAAGGTCATCTTTCTTGCCTTTATTTTCTTACATATCCAGTCTAAAACCCACATTCTGATGTGCCCAACAGAACCTAAACTTGATATAATCCATTGCTCCGCTGGCTTCATCCTATAACTGCATTGCTGAGCACTGATGAAAAAAGTCATCGAGTCGTGAGGATTTGGAATCCTCGGCAGACTCATGGAGCTTTCACTGCTAGAGGTCCTTTGTGTCACTTGACAGTGTCCTAGCAAGGCTCTCTACAAGCCCTGTCCTACCAGCTCCTCCTTACTTACTCCCACCTGTGCTCTAGATCCCATAGTAATAACGTTAGCTAAAATTTTCTGAGCACTTACGATGTGCCAGCTCTTTGTGCATAATCTCACTTAAGCCTTAGCAATGCACTTGCAAAGTAGATAGTAGTTTCAGTCCCATTTTACAGGTAAGGGAATTGGTGCTTAGAGAGATTAAAGAAACAAGGTAACCGACAGTAAGCAGCAAAAGCTGGATTTGAATTCAGGTATTGTAATCCCAGAGCCTATGCTCTCAACTATAGAGTGTGTTTCCATTTCCTCAGGAGTGTCTTTCTCCCCTCTACTTTGATGAGTTCAAATTTAAACATGCTAAGATAGCTGCCTCTCTCTCTCTCTTTAACTTTAAACATGCTAAGACATCTCCTTTTACTTTACAACCAAGTTTGGTATAATCTATGTTCTATGCTCACCGTCCCCATTTCTCATACACCTTACATTACTCCAGTCTGGTTTTGATTCTGCCTATGCCAGCTGAAGCTGTTCACACCAAAATCACCAATAATCTGCATTACTGAATCTAATAGACACTTTTCTGTCTCTGTTTTATCTGCTTTCTCTGCAGCCTTCAACACAGGTGATCATTTCTTCCTTGACACACTTTGTCTTGTCTTCTTTGAACCTTCATGCAATTTGATAAACAGTCAGTAATGTTAGCTGTCATCGTCATCATCATTCTTAGACTCCGAACTTGAATATTGAACTGCTGGTTAGATATCTTCGCGTAGATGTCTTACAGGACGTGAGGAGGAGCTACCCTTGTCCTCCTCCTCCACTTGTTCCCCAGCTGCTTTTTGTCTTCCCTGTCTTAGCAAGTGGGATGACTGGCTACCCAGTGTCTGAGTCAGAGACCAAAGTCACTCTTGGGCACTTTCTCTACCTAACGATGTGCTCACTGTTGCCCAGGTCTGTGCCTGTCTTTGTTCCCACTGTTCCTACTTTTTCCCACCGTCATCATTTACCTGGCGTGGCACAGCAACCTCTTAATTAGTTTTCATATTGTCCTTCTTCCAGTATTTTACTGCTCCAAGTACCTTCAGGCATGTGCCATGAAATTTTCTTACAGTGTTACTACAAGAAGCCTATATATACTATGGACTGCAATGGTCCTTTGCAAAAATAAAAAATTCTGGCTGGTAGTGGAGCATGAAGGAAGAGGAAGCTGAAGGAACCTTTCTGGGGTGATGAAAAGGTTTCAATCTGTACATTCCATTGAATGTAAATTTTATAGCAGATAAACTAAATAAATACTGGCTGTCAGTTAAAGGTATGAATGCTGTATTTGAGAAAACTGTACACATGTCTAATTTTCTTTGAAATGCAGCAGAAAAGTAAGATGGGTTGACAGAGAAGTGCACAGATACGTGATTAAGAAAATACAAGGAAAATGTTAATGGTTGTCTGAGTGGTGGCTATACTAATGGTCACTGTAAAATTCTTGCAACTTGAGTGTTTGAACCTTTTCATAAAGTATTTTTTAATGGAAAAAAGTAGTTTTTTGTTTGTTTTCTATCTCTGTCACAAATTCAAATTTATCAGAAGAATGTTCCTTTGTGCCAGATGTATGAAACTATGTAGCCACTGTTTGCTAAGATCTAACTTTAGTCCCTCCTTCTCCATAGTAGAAGGTCAATAAATAGCTGTCCTTTTTGGGACATAGTGGATAGACATAACCAGAAGCTTCAGGGTAAGAGTCATAAGCCTTGGCTGTTACAGCACTGGAATTGTTTGGAGAAGGAGTCAGTGCAAATGCAGGGTTGGAAAAGAGGCTGAAGACCACAGATATTCAAAGTAAAAGTCATTATATTACCTCTTCATAATTCTTTGGTGTAGGAAAAATGAGAGAGAATTGAGAGAATAAAACGTATGTGTAAAAAAAATCACCATTATTTTATATTAAATCAAAACTATAAATGAGTGCTTGTAATTATAATGAGATGAAATCAAGGGATGACAAATAAAACAATCAAATCACACTGTTCTGATTTCTGTGCCTCTCAGATCTTCTTTGAAGTTTACTAATAGAATGCAGATTAATAGAATTTAAGCCCCCTGTTGAGTCTGGCTCTAGCCTGTTACTTGAATGCACATGTGTGAACAGACTTTTCCTAGTTTATATTGTTTTGTAATCCGATGTTCTTGGCTTTGCATTTGAATAATTGGGTTAAAAAATCTCTGGCATTCACAAAATATCTCAACAGTCCTTTCTCAAATGTTTACTTTTCTTCAGTTTTTAGTATAGACACTAATTAATGCAAGTTTACGTGTATATTTTTAACTTATAAACAAAATGTAAATCTAAGTAATATAGAACTAAAATGAAAATAAGTAAAGACAGTCCTCATGAGTCTTCCTGATCAGAAAACTTGTAATTGTATTTCTATTTCTGTCTACTTTGAGTTATTTTCTCCTGCTAACACCTGGAAGATATAAGAGACATAGTGGCAGAAAATGTAACAGAGAACTATGTTTCTCTTTTGAAGACTGTATGCCTGAGATCACTGCCTGTTAACAAAAGATGCCAAACTCTGTAAAATATTTAAGAAAGTTTATTCTAATCCTGAATTGTACCCCACATTTTAAAAATAAAATAATTTTTTTTAAAAATGTTTATTCTGAGCCAAATGTCGATGACCTAGGTCTATGGCCCTGTCCCAAGAGGTATTGAGAATATGTGCCCACAGTAGTTGAATTGCACCTTGGTTATATACATCTTGGGAAGACAGAAATTACAAAAAACCATAAATCAATATATGTGAGGTTTACATTGCTTTGGCCCAGGAAGGCGGGACATCTCCAAGGTGGGGCGGGTCACAGGTATGTTCAAAGATTTCCTCTATCTAAGGAATTTTGAAGTCAGTAAAGGAAATGCTGCTGTGAGATATGGGGCGTTGAGAGGAAGTTTCTTGCTATGTAGATGAAGCTCATAGGTGGCAGCCCTGGGGATGCCCAGGAAGGAGATTCTGTACAGATGCAGGTTTCCCCAAGAGATGCTTTACAGGATCGTGAAAGTTTTTTTATTTCCTTCCTGGTCTGGTATGTTATGCCAGAGTCAGGTTGGAAAGTAACCCGTATTATATGAGGCTAATAAAACCCATCTCCCAGGCCCGTTAGTTAGGAATTTGGCAAGAGAGAAAAGAGGTCAGAATTTGGTCCTCAGCATATTCTTTCTTAATTCAGCCTTGTTTCTCTCTCCCTATGTCACTCTGGTGCAGCACATTCAACAGTCCTGTCACAGTGATGCCGGGTGGGGTGTGGTGTATTGCTTTGTGAGTTCTTGATTTTGCCACAGAAAAGAATTTTAGACTGGATCCAAAGTATAGTTGAAGAGAGAACTTATTAGAAAGAAAAGGGGCACGCTCAAGGAGAGCATGACTGCCTTGAGAGAAAGGGCACGCACTTGCCTTTGACAAGAAGGTTTGTCTACTTTTTTCTAAGCAAACCAGGAGCTAAGAGAAGAGGGCCGCAGGTATCTGGTCTTGGGGTTTTGATTACCATCTCTCAATCCCCTAAGGTCACAAGGAACTTCTAAATCACAGAAGTTAATGTCTAACTGGATTTGAGCTTTTCTTAAAATACCATGTCTGTGTTTTTAAATGACATTACCAAGTTTACTGTGACACATTAATTCACATTAGTAGTATCTTGTCACAACAGGACGTCATGCTCACAAGCTCTGCTCTGTAGGATAGTTAATATACTATCGGGGCGAGTCAAGGTAATTCCCTATTGTTTCTGTGATTTACTACACTGTTAGTTCTACATTCCAACCTGCAAGGTGGTCAGGTCTAATATGCTTGATCAGTCAGGTAAAGGTCATATGTGAATAAGAAAGATGTCACTTACCCTATTTTAATTTAGACCTGCCTAAGAAAACCTACCTAACTACTTCTAAACTATGTTAATTATGCCTTCCTCAACAGAAATATATAATTGAGACAGACCTTGAAAATCACTCAAGTATGACTTTTTCATTTTATAGATGGAGAAATGGAGACCCAGATTGAAGTACAATTTATTTTTATTGTAGAATGAAGGAATAGTAAGTCCACAAACTTCTATTCAGCCATTTGTTAACTCTTTTAACAAACATTGAGTTCCTTACTTTATATTGGGTGTTAGTTAGATCCTATGGACTTGACATGGAGTAAGATAATCTTTGTATTGGGGAGTTTATAGTCTATTTAGAGAATGAAATAATACATTGCAGAATGTTAATTATTGTGCAATAATATGAGTAAACACAGTGTTGTTGAGACACATAGAAGGACGTTCCTTTTCTAGCCTCGGGTGGAGGGGTGGTCAGAGAAAGCTGCTTCACTGAGGCAAGTTCTGATTTGAGCCCTGAAGGGCAAATAGCCAGGCAAAGAATCGAGGGAAAAGGTATGAGGACTAAAAGAGCAGCACGTGAAAAGGCCCTGAGGTAAGAGACAGTGGCACAAAAATTCCCTACATAGTCTCTTCTCTATATATAATTTTATACCTTTTCCAGGTAGCACAGCTACCTAGTCTCAGATCAGAATTTGTCTCAGTGAAGAAGCTTTCTCTGTCCACCCTCCACCCAAGGCTAGAAAAGGAATGTCCTGCATGTCCCAATAATTAACATTCTGTATTGTATTATCTCATTCTCCATCTCCACAGCTCCTTGCATTTAACAGGTTCTCATATTTCCTTTGGGCCATTCATTGCATTTAGCATGTTTTGCCTTAGGTAATTATTCTTTTGCCCCCTTTTAGAGGAGAGACCATATCACTGTTATCCCATATCACCTGCAACCCTAGTGCAAAGCTTAACATTCAGTCGGTGTTTAATTCCTTGTACAAATGTATCTACTAACACATTCTCAAGGTTCTTTGTTCTGCCTCCACAATCTGTCTGATTTTCTTAAGCTCTCTCTAGAATCTCTGAAACCTCTGTGGTCTCTTTATAGCTCTTTACAGTGATTATTTGTGGCGCTTCTAATCTTGAATTTTCACTAGTCTAGTTTGCTGGAGTGTGTATCAATGAAATATGTGTTAAAAACAAGCAAACTGACTTTGGAATGTAATTCAGGAATCATTTCAATTGACTTGATTGGCTCTAGCAAGGCCAAATGCCTCCTCTGGCCCGACTACCTCCTTCCAAGTAAACGTGGTATCGTGGGAGGGGAGAAGGTACAAAGGATTATATTACTACTTGAGACCTTATATTGGTCACCAGTAGCGTAGCCAATGTAGAATATAGTGACCCATGCTGTAAAAATCATGTAAAATAGGCCTTATCTTAATTCATTTCTTCTTTATCACAGATGAGAATTCATGATTCTGGCTGTACATAAAACTTTAAGGACTTTTATTCTGTGATTGTCTGCTGGGTAGTTGGGAGGTTATAGAAATAAATATAAGTAACTGAGCTACTAAGAGGTAGGAATAAGTACTGTAAGTGAGATATAAACATTTAAGAATTCAATAGAGGGGATAATCTGTAGCTTTAAGGGATACATAATGGTGGAAATGACACTTGTATTGAGTCTGGAAGTTTGAATAGGATTCTGATAGAGATAACTTAATTCAGTGTTGTCTGTTATTCTATGTCTTTTCTCACAAATAAGTATGAAGAAAGCAGGTTATATTAAGGACCTGTAATATGTTAAAAGTTTGGAGCAGCCCCTGAAGAACATAATAAGGCACCAAGGAAAAATTAACAAAATGATTGGCATCAGTGGCCAGCACCCAAAGTGGCATGTATTTCTTTTTTTGAGTCTGAGTCTCACTCCGTCACCCAGGCTGGAGTGCGGTGGCACGCTCACAGCTACCCCAGCCTTGACCTGCAATCCATCCGCCTTAGCCTTCCAAGTAGCCAGAACTACAGGCACGCACTACCACGCCCAGCTAATTTTTGATTTTTTGTAGAGATGAAGTCTCACCAAGTTGTCTGGGCTGGTCTCGAACCCTCAGGCTCAGGCAGTCCACTTGCTTTGGCCTCCCAAAGTGCTGGGATTATAGGCTGAGCTACCAAACCCAGGCATGCATTTCTGTGTACCCAGTTTGTATCCTTTTGAAGTATATTATGCTGGTGTTTTGTAAGTTCATATGCATATGTTACCTTGTCTAAGTAAAATGGGGATAGCAACAATATCATACCTACCTCATAGGATTATTATGTAAGCCATTGGTAATCATGGACTAATTTATGATTGCCAATTTAGATAGATAATTTGTAAGGTCTAGTCATTGCCTACTTTTTGGATTATTTGTCGTCAAGAATTCTCTTTTCTTGGAACCAACAAATTTTGAAGAGTAGCTTTTATAGAAGGATTGCATTGTAAAGTGAAATGAGCAAGGGTGGCTCCACATCTACATATGACTCACTTTGATTGACTTCAGGAAAGAAACTGCATGCCAAGTACCAACTGAAAATATCTAAGTCCCAAATATTGGTAACAATTTTCAATGTCATTGGAAACTTGGGTTTGAAAAATGAAAATAAAAACTGGGGTTTGTGAGATTTAGAGATATTAACTATTTTCAGAGTCCCAGAGCACCAATCAGTCTGCCAAATAATGGCAGTGGTTTTACTACAACCCACCTGAGAAGCATATGGTTCATCACAACACACTATACACATAGCATATACACAATATTGGAAATAAAAGCTTCATGAAACAAAACTCATTACAGTCCATAATAATGGTTATCATCCTAGTTTCTTCTTTTTTTTAATGTTATTCATAATCAACTAAACTGATCGCATACCTCACTGATGAACTACCAACTGCACTTTGAAAAACCCTGGTTATGTTAAAAATTTTGCCACATAGTTTTTATCTAGTATAAATTTTCAAAATTGAGTTTATATTTCTAACTGTGACAACTTGCCTAAATTATTTTTTCTCTTCTGTTAATCAGGTGTCAACATGGTTTTTTACCACCTTTTCTGTCTCAGGACTGAAGGACAAAATCCACCATGTGGACAGCCTCCACCAGCTGTTTTCTGCCATATCACCAGAACAGATCGACTTCCCTCCTTTTGTCCTTGAATACGATGCCAGGGTAAGCAGTACCAGAAATTCTTCCTCTCCCAGGATGGTATATTAGCTATCCTATAGAGCAGCACTTGTAAGCACAACATCCTATCGTTACAAGATACTATTAATGTAAATTAATATGTCGTAGTAAACTTGGTAATGTCATTTAAAGCATCTTTTTGCTGCATTAACTTTAGTTAAAAAAAAAGTTCATCCTAAGAGAAGCATATTCTCCAGGTAGATGTTTCAATGGGAGATTTTTCTACTATGAGTTTGAAGCCAATCCTTATTTGTATTGTCAGTTTTTTACATTTGAGACAAATACCTGACTGATTTCTTGATTGAATGCCTTTTTATCTACATAAATAGAACCAGAAGAATCTATTGGTGTCCACTTTCAGCTTTTTTTTGTAAATCGGATACCCTATCTTAGTAATCTACCCTGCTAGAAATTTTATTTTTCTAAAAGTTTGTGTAATGGTTTTTTGTTTTTTCCTGAAAAGCCATCTGTTCCAGGGCTGTTTTTTGTAGGTAGTATGTAATGTTTTTAGGACCATCAACTAATAATGTTGTTATTACTTACAGATACATCTACAGATCTGTTATTTAAGCACTAACCAAAAGACTACTCTTGAATTTCATCAGTTTTAATCCATTGTGTTACTTCACAATATCACCTTAGTAAATTTTTTTTTATTTTTTTTGAGTTGGGGTTTTGCTCTTTTCTGTCACCCAGGTTGGAGTGCAGTGGCACAATCATGGCTCACCGCAACTTCAGCTTCCTGGGCTCAGACAACTCTTCCACCTCAGCGCCCTGAGTAGGTGGGACTACAGGCACATGCCACCACACCCAGCTAATTTTTTTATTTTTTTTGTTAGAGATGTGGTATCACCATCTTTCCCAGGCTGGTCTCAAACTCCTGGGCTCAAGCAACTGTCTCACATCAGCCTCCCAAAGTACTGGGATTGCAGGTGTGAAACCATGTGCCTGGCCATTAATTGTTTTTTTAAGTGACATACTTGGCAGAAGCTTATCAAGCTCATTGTTTAACTGTTGCTCTTTACATGTCTTTGTGCATGAGCCACAGGATAGATTGGAAAGTTATTTTAAGTTTGAAATGAATTACTCTTCCCTAATTATTGTGCAGCATATATACAGTAAAATAAAAATCCTGCAGCATGTTTTCTCTCTAGCATTTCTCTAACTTTAGTTATGATTTCTTTTCCCCTTATGTAAAGAGTAAAGTATATAATATGATCTAATGGCTAAAATTTCATGTTTGGCTGTTGCACAAAGAGTATTTATAATTGGAGCAGCTGGATCATAGATACAAAGATTGTTGAATATATGAGAGAGAAAAAAAGAACATTAGTTTGTATTTACTGCAGATTGCTGGAATAGAAAAATTTTCAATGTCATTTGAAAAGAAACTCATTGTATCATTCTTCTTAATGCTTTAAAAAAAGGGATAGCAGGGAATGTGAAAGGTACTGAAAAATATTTTAATACCAGCAATTCGGAATGACAATTCAAAGCTAGTGTCTAGATTTATCATTTATTTTCTGGGGTAGAAATATACAAGTTGGATGTTTGGTTAGAAAACCCAAAGGACTATTTTTTAAGCCAAAGTGTTTTCCATATATGTAAGGGCCTACAAAGCAGCCTTTCATTAAATATTAACCACAGTGCCACCACCCTCAACCACAGTTTTGTTTGTTTTGTTTGGGTGTTTTGTTTTAGCTTTTTGTTGGTTGGTTTGTTTTATAAATACAGGCATAATCATCTGATTAATCTAAATTAAATAGGATGGTTTATAATCTAACACTTGGCTCATTGCATCATCTCTCTGTACCTAAACCCTAGCTTTCTAAAATTGAGACATTGAAAAATTAATAAAATTTTAAAAAAATAAAACTGAGATATTGAACCAAAGAGAAGGCCAGAGAGAGGCATGAAAATGGGGAAGAAACCAGAGCGTATCTTAGTCTATTTTTATGTGGCAGTAAAGGAATTCCTGGGACTAGGTAATTTCTAAGGAAAAGACATTTATTTGGTTCAACGTTTCTGCAGGCTGTGTGTGAAGGATGGTGCCAACAACTGCTTCTGGTGTAGGACTCGGGCCACTTCCACCATGGCAGGAAGGAGGATTGGCATGTGCAACCATCACATGGCAAGAGAGAGAAGGGAGGTGCTAGGCTCTTTTTAACAATCAGCTCTCCAGAAATGGTAAAGCAAGAAAATCACTTGTTACTGTGAGGATCCCAAAGGGCTGTTCACAAAGCATCCGCCCCCATGACCCAAATACCTCTCACTGAGCCCTACCTGCAACATGGGGGACCAAATTTTAGCATAAGTTTTGCAGGGTCAAATATTCAAACCATAGCAGAGGGTATCAGGAGATGCTGTGGAAGGGAAGACAGAGGGCATTTCACTAGATACTGGAACTTTACATATCATGCTGCAGGGCTTTGGCTTCGTAGTCACTAGAGTGTGCTCTGCAAGGGAGAATTGCCATTACATTCCTGTTTAGAGAATAACTGTAGAAGCAGCATAGGAATGACTGGAGAGGGATAGTATATAGGGAGGAGGATGAAATCTTTTAGTAAAGCCTGGAGAAGTGAGACTACAGCTAGGGCTGTTGTGGTAGAGACAATGGCAAGCATTTGAAGATTTAAGAGATATTTAGAAATAGACATTTTAGGAATAAAATCCACACTAGGCCACTAGGGATAAAGCAGCCACTAGAGATGAAGCAGAAAGAAAGTTTCTGCTTTGGGAGGCTTGGTGGATGGTGTGGCCATCGCCTCAGAGAAGCAATTAGGAGGGAAAGGATTGAGGGATTAGGGGAAGGGACAGATAGATAGTGTGTTTGGTTTGTGACATATTGGGTCTGAGGTGGAGATGCTAGTAGGTGGTTGGATGTTACATCGCAAGAAAACATTTTCTTTGATAGGATGAATTTAAATATGATTGAAGAAATGAGTGTAGAAGTGGTTGACGTTATCTTCAATCGTCTTTCACATGTAGGTGATTTATTTCGTGAGGAAGTGAAGTAGTGTTGGCTAATAGCAAGTTTCAGTGGGTTTCTATTTTTCTAGGATTTATGTGACTTGGAGTACCAACAAATTTTATAGGATTAAAACAGACCTTGAAGGTAATTGAAAGATAATTTTTGTCTAGATAACTATGATGCTGAGGCCATTTCAGAAAGAGAGCTAGTCAGCATTCTTAAAAATATAATCAAAACAGAGAATAAACAATTTTACCTGGCAACGGTTCTTTAAATTTCTATGATTGTTTCCAGAATTAGAAAAAAGATTTAATTGTTTGGCAGTCTCTTACACAATGTGAGATTAATAACTAAAGTTCTATTTTATGACAATAAGTATTAGACTTACTCTTTAGTTTATCACAATTTAATGTAAATATAAGAAACCTAGAAAAATGTGGTAACGGAATAGAATGGAGAACTCAGAGACAGACAGTGAACTATTTCTTTTCAGAGGAACTTCAGAATAGATTTATCTTCTGGGCATGTTTTCACATAGTTTTCATGCATATCAAATATGCAGGATTGGTTAGTGAAGTAGATTTTAATTGGGATTTCTAAAATGCAAAAAATATATGCACTTTTTTATTACTTTTCAAGTTTTCAGAAATGTAGCCAATCCTAAGATTTGTTTCTACCCAGTATTTTTTTTTTTTGATTTTTTGATACCTAGTCAGGTTTATAATCAGAAAGTAAGTTCTCCTAGATATTTTCTTGTTTTTCTGTCTATGGCTCGAGAATTAATTGCTGCTTCAGAACATCTGTTCTGAAAAATGGCAGAGCACCTGATTTATTTAGTCTCTCAATTAGTATTTGCCTACTGTGTTCAAGACCAGGTAGGTTTAATGCTCCATAATAACAATAAACATAACATAATGCAGTGCTGTTTTCATCCTGTTTATCATTCTTTATTCCTAACTATTGTCTTACACTAATGCTAAGAATTTTCTGTTTATAGCTCACTGAAAAACAAGTTCTTTGTCAAATAAATACTTTCCTTAAAAATAAGAAACCTCTCTTGAGTCTCATAAATCTAACCTAGGCTCCTTCTGCCATAAAGTTAACTGTCTTCCTTTTTTATTAAGATAAAATTAGTTGATGTAAGATCTCAAATATATGTGATATATTTTATATGATAAAATTAGCCAAAGTGAGGGCCAAAAAACTTCCCCTTACGCTGATTTTTTGCTTTTTATTTTATTTTACTTTTTTTTAGCTGGAGTCTCACTCTGTCACCCAGACTGGAGTGCCGTGGCCGCTCCCGGCCACCGCATCCTCGACCTGCTGGGCTCCGGCAATCCTTCCGCCTCAGCCTTCCAAGTAGCTGGAATTACAGGCACGCGCTACCACGCCTGGCAAATTTTTTTATTTATTGTAGAGATGAGGTCTTACCAAGTTGCCCAGGCGGGTCTCCAACCCACGGGCTCAGGCAATCTACTCACCTCAGCCTCCCAAGGTGGTGATATTGTTTCTTATCAGGGCATTTATTGCAGATGAACATTTAGCGTCACAGGGTTAAGGTGGGTCTACCAGGTATCTCAACATTAAAGTTAATATTTTTCTCTTTGTAATTGCTTTATACTTTGAAGAAATATACTTTGAGACTGTGTAAATATTCTGCTTCTCAACAAACTTTTATCCACTATTTTAAATATCCATTGATGATTCTTTCCTCAGTCAGTTATTACTATACTGGTTGTCAAATGGTGATTAATAGTCTGTTGTGAGGAAGGTTTTCCTTCTCTGTCTATCTGGACTGATGGATGTTTTTTCATTACTATAGTCCATAAGTAGTAGCATTGTGATACTCATATTGTTTTAGCTTTGCTTGAGACAAAGTGAGAGTTTCATCAAGCAGGCTGTTTTGTCCCTCTGAAGAGTACTTCCTTACTTCCTGGCACACTAAGTTATTCCAAGCTCAACTTGTATTTATTCTGTTCCAGCTCTAAAATTAGCTATTTCTCCAAGGAGCCCTGGAGAATGATATTTAGGAACTAGAATCTGGGTTTTCAGAGTGTTTATTGCTACTGGGGTGTTACTGCTTTCCTAGCCAACAGAACTAGAAAATAGACTGATATATATGTGTGAGGGGGACAAAAAAGAAAAACCAGAATTATTTTTTGGAGGACAGGCTTTCCCTACTAGGTAAATGTTCTAGGAAGCCAGTGGCATCAGTGTATCAGCTAGAGTTGTTGTGGAGAGCCTGCATTTGGCTTCAGTGAATTTTTTTTTAGAGAGTCTTTCAGTGCATTTGCCCATTTCTTGATGGGTGGTTTACAAGTGCATCTGCCCACACCGTGCTGAGTGTTCAGCAGTTTTTGACCAAAAACAGCCTGACTCCCATGTTTCACCTTACTTTTTTTTTTGTTTACCTGGATGAAAAAAGTCCTCAAAGGGAAGTGTTTTGCTGATGTGGAAGAGGTGAAACAAAAAAATGGCAGAAACGCTACAAGGCATCAAAATTTGTGAGTTCAACTGTTTTGAGCAGTGGAAAAAGTATCTCGATGGGTGTATTACATCAAATGGATAGTACTTTGAAAGTAACTGAAGTTTAAACATGTAAGAATAAATACACAATTTTGTATAAGTTCTGGATTTTTTGAGTACTCCCTCATATGTTCATAAATGATATTGGCCTGTAGTTTTCTGCCTTTCTTTTCTTTTCTTTTTTTTTTTTTTTTTAGAGTCGGAGTCTCACTCTGTTGCCCAGGCTAGAGTGCAGTGGTGCCACAGCAGCCTTGACCTGCTGGGCTCAGGTAATCCTTCCGCCTCAGCCTTCCAAGTAGCTGGAACCACAGATGTGAGCTACCTCACCTGATTATTTTTTTTCATTTATTTATTGTGGAGATGAGGTCCTGCCAAGTTGCCCAGGCTGGTTTCAAACCGATGAGCTCAAGCAATCCTCTCGTCTCTACCTCCCAAAGCACTGGAATTACAGCCATGAGCCACCACACCCAGCTTGTAGTTTTCTGTGTAGTAAATTTATCAGGTTTATTTATCAATATTGTACTGGTTTCATAAAAATAATTTGGAAGTTTTCCTTAATTTTCATTTCTCTGGAATAATTTGTGAAGCATTGGGACTGTCTGGTTTTTGAAGATTTGTTAAAAATTGTCCTGTAAAACTATCTGGGCCTGATTTTTTTTTTGTAAGACAGTTTCTTGGTAACTTTCTCTATTTCTTCTATAGTTACTGGTCTGCTTTCCTAGGAAATATTTTGTCTAGTTTTCAAGTTTGCATACAGGTAACTCTTGTAATAATTTTTAAAAAATTTTTCTTTTATGAGGTAATTTCCCCCATCATTTATAATTTTATATATTTTTTCTTTTATATTAAGCTAAGCTAGTGGATTGTTTATTTTGTGATTTTTTTCCCCCAACAAATCAGGATTTTGATTTATTAGATTGATGGCTGTCCACTAACTCATTAATTTTGCTTTTATCTTCATTATTTTCTCTTTGTGCTTTTGTTTTTGTTGTATTTTGGTAGAGTTTTGTTACTTTTTTCTTTTTATAACTTTTTACCTAGAAATTTATTTTTGTCAATGTAAGTATTCAAGGCTATTGATTTTTACTGCATTAAATTTATCCAAATGATCCTGAGATATAGTGTTTTTATTATTATTTTTTAGAAATGCTGTGATTCTGGTTTATATTTTTCTTTCATGAAAGAGTTTATTAATTGAATATTTTTGTGTCTCTTCTAGGTAGCAGGAAAGAGGTTAAATGTTA
This sequence comes from Tarsius wallacei, assembly GCA_963574415.1. NCBI lineage: Eukaryota > Metazoa > Chordata > Mammalia > Primates > Tarsiidae > Tarsius > Tarsius wallacei. The sequence continues at coordinate 18,419 of CAUYQG010204182.1, read as the reverse complement.
AAGTTGAGGTTAAGGCATTATGCTTTAATTATTATAAAATGGGAATAATTAATATTATAGTACAAAGATAATTAATAGTCTCTGGCCTATAGGGTAGTGATGAAAGTGAATAGAAACAGCGTTTGTGAAGTTTCTGGGTCATTAAAGCCACTCAGCAAATAGCAGCTAAAAATATTCATTGTTTGTTGTCTCTCACAACACTAGACTATTATAGAGGAGAAAAATATCTTATGTACAATCTGAAATATCACCCTGCTGTTTCCTCTGTTCTCATTAGTCGGTGTGCACAGTGTCTTGAAGCATGATGCCATCATGGATGGAGCCAACCCCGATTATGTGCTGGTGGAGGCAGAAGCCAACCGAGTGGCCCAGGATGCCTTGAAAGCATTGAGGCTCTCTCGTCAGAGGTGCCTGGGAGCAGGGTCTGGTGTTCCCACCTGGACTGGCCACAGGGGGATTTCTGGTGCACCAGCAGGAACAAAGTAAGAGATTGCTGCCTACCGTGTTTGCAAGGAGGTTAAACAAGGCTAGAAATAAAGTCAGGGCTGGTGTGAATGCTTATAAGCTTATTTATCTGCATTTATAGAAAATCCTTCAGGGAGAGATTATGTCAGCAAATTTGGGTGACTTGGAGAAATATCACTGTAATCTCAGTTTCTTTGCTTTCATTTCCTGTTTTCCAAAGTGACTTCAGGGGAGTAAGGTTTTGTTTGAGAGATGGTGTTAAAAATAGCAAGAGATACTGAATAATGATTAAACTTTAATAAGATAATTAGCCGATTTACAACTATCAGTAATTACTCTGCTATTTAGTATGCTCTTTTAGAATAATTTTCCTACCTGGAATTGAGGGTGGTTTCCATCATATGTTGAATGAAGATAGTGAGTGGTTCTCATTCTGAGATGCAGCAGTTACCTCTCAGGAAAGTGAAGTGGAGGAATTGAGGGAATAGAGCAGAAACGACATGGCTATTAAAGAGTAACCATACAGATGAAGCATTTCCAGGAAGACATTTATTGTTGAAATAGTATTTTGATCTCTAAGTAACAAAAGCAAACATTTAATCTACTGTTATTTTCCTTATTTAGGAGTAGATTTGGCAAGAAAAGGAATTCTAACTTCTCTTCAACATCTCCAACAGAGAAGTGCCAGGTAATATGATACCCTTTCTGCTTTTCAGGGTGAGACTTGCTTGATTGAATTATGAAAATTTTACCTGATTCTGGCTTGAAGAAAATGGTTATCGCTGGTGTAATGACATCTGATATTTGTATTGTATGCTTTGATTTAGGATGCACATACATTTGAATCTAAAAGAACCAACCACCTTCCTAAAAGACGAAGTCTTTATCCCAAGTTCTGTAGCAGCATCTCTGTTTTGCCCCCAGAAGGTTAATACTGGGATAGCTGTGTCGCTGCCAGCACAGCCTGCCCTGTCTGGAGGGAAAGTACTAGCTTGAGAGACCACTGCCTTCTGGACTGAAGGTCCGGAAAACCACCTTGTATGTTGTTGTCCACAATTTAGCTGCTAGGGCAGAATACCCATCTCTCCTTGTTCTAGAACACTCTGCATTGCCTTGAGTGTCTCAGTGAATAAAACTAGACCCGACTTCACCATTCAGTTCTCTCTTTGGTCTTTCTGGTTAAGAATTATGTTAAACTCCCAGGTTCAGACTCCAATTTTAGGTTATTGTGAACACTTTTAGAATTAAAGAACCCTTTTGACTTCCCATGTTGTGTGCTTTTAGCATTAGGAATTTGAGGTCCTTTCAAAGTTATTTTAAGTAAACTCAACATTAGGTATAAAGTAGGAAAGAATAAGAAGATTTAAAAGCAAGGAAAAAGGAGTATGACTGTTATATTGTTCCTTATCCACAGTGTGTAGCTCAGGGTCCATTTGGGAGGAAGAACAGGAAAAGCCCACAGGCATGGCAGTCCTGGGCCTCCTAGAGGCAGGTTACCCAGAAACCTTGCCTGGAAGCCTCCACTCTGCCTTCTCTCTGCTCTTACCATGCAGAATGCTGACCTAGGGAATGGCTTAGTTGTCCTTCCTTTTTATATATTTGTTATTTTTAGGAAATATTATTTAACAGCGGGTGGACGTGGATGTTTGACCCTCTGCTTTCATGTTGTGTTAGATTTGGGTCTCAACCTTGCCCCAGTAGCCTCACCACCCTGACGTGTGTGTTATCTTCTGGTCCCTCACAGCCTTTGGGGAAGTAAGTGGGAGGCATAAGCTAGAAATTAAATATATCAATGCAGTGGTCTTCTTTTTCCAGGATGGCATCATGAAAAAGGAGGGAAGAGATAATGTCCCTGGGCATTTTAGTGGAACAGCAGAAGATGCAGAATCCTCATCTGAGGCCCTCACTTCATCCTCACTCTTGGCTAAAATGAGAGCTAGAAACCACCTGATTCTGCCACAGCGGTTAGAGAGTGATGACGGGCACCTGCAAGAAGTTTCTGCCTCACTGCCCACCACAGAACATGATGACCTTCTGGTAGAAATTAGAAACTTCATTGCTTTCCAGGCCCATGTTGATGGCCAGGCCAGCACTAGGGAGATACTGCAGGAATTTGAATCCAAGTTGTCTGCATCGCAGTCTTGTGTCTTCCGAGAACTATTGAGAAATCTGTGCACTTTTCATAGAACTTCTGATGGTGAGGGAATTTGGAAACTCAAGCCAGAATACTGCTGAGCAACATTGTTTCCTAAACTTTGAACTCATCTTTTCTAATAGAAATTCTTGATTATTTATCCTATGATTAATAATTATGTTTGTTGACGGAAGTTATCTTCACTTGATATTTACTTTGCATGACATCTACCTCATAACTTTAAAGAAGAGGAAGCTTTTTTCCAAATCGTAAATGTTTTAGTAATGCTAACTAAAAGAGAAAATACTTGAATTGATTTTTTTTTTTGATCACTCTGGATTATGTTATAAAATCAAGAATCTAACAGTTACTCCTTGCAGCACGTTTGTTCCTTTACCCAAAAAGATAAGTGTCAGGGAGCACATTTAGAAGTATGCAGAACAGAAATCTCAAGAATTATTTTTATTGGTGCTAAAAGTGGGTCTTAAGTTGGTCAGACCCGTTCAATAAATTAGTTCATCAATGTCTGATAACAGCATTATTTTGATGCATACCTTTAAACACTTAAATTTATTGTTTGCCACCCCAAAAAAGTAGATTTGTTATCTGTAATTTGTTAATCTTATTGTCTTTAAAAGATCTTCTTTTTAAGGTACTGTTAAATTGACAGGTATGTTTACTAGTAAAGCATGAAATAGTGTGGTAATAAATTATAAAACATGTAGTTGCGGAAAGCTGTAGAGTATTCCATTTACCCTGGCTTTACCTTAAGCATAGGACATCTTTTGTCCTGCCTACACTGACTATTGATTATTTTTAAATGAAATGTGTTATATATTAAAAAATCCAAGCAGAACCAAAAATAGGTACATAAAACCATACACATGCATGCACACAAATATCACTGCAGATGACAACCAGACACAGCCATCGGTACTGGGAAGTGACATCACCAGGCCTCTCAACCTGCAGTCTGGTGGGCGTCTTTGACCCTTTTTGTTTTCTTGTGGAGCTGGCTCTGCTGAGGGTGCTGATTGTGTCCTGTCAGAGCCGCGTTGCTGTCCTCCCAGTTGTCTTCTCTACAGGTGCCTTCATCTTGCGCCTGCCTTTACATTCACTGTGACACTCTTTCCTGTGTCTGCGGTGTGGTTTTCAGCTGAGACTGTTCTGTTTCTGACTTGTTTATGTATTTATGGTTCTATGATTATGTTGCTTTGATCCTTAGTTTATTGTCTTACCTTGTTTATCTTGTTTCATTCTCATCCTTCTCATGGTTATTTTATCGTCTTGTCTCTGAAGTCTTCTTTTCCTAAATTCATTGTATTCCTTGGCTTTCTTCTCTAGCCATTCCAATGCATTTTTTTTTTTTTTTAGTTGTGTTCCCTGGCTTGCTATTTTTCTTCTCACATTTTTCTATGTTATGCTTGCCTTCCTCCATGCCATTTCTTTACATCTTGCTCATGCTAAAAGTGGACAGCTGTGTCTGGATCTTCTGTTTGCTTTTCCTTACCACCCAGAGAGGACAGTTCTGAGAGTGAAGTGTGGCTGGGCTGCTGTAGCTTTGGTGAAAGGACATGGATTTTGCTTTCTCTGCTGTGATGTGTTCCCCCCTTAGATCAGGAATCCTTTCCTTAGACAGATGTCCTACCCTGAGTATGATTATGCCAGAATTTTTTACTTTTCTTGGATTCTAGCTTGTTCATTTTTTTTTTCTGTTTAGGGAGAAAGATATTATTTTCATCACATTGTCATAATTATTTAGAAGTCGTAGAAGGGATTTTTAAACACATCATTAAGTTTTAAACTTGAGTACATGGCACAGAAGGCAGTCAGAATTAGTTTGTTCCTGGGGAGCTCTTTATATTTTTTAAAATAATCATTGGCCTATAAGGAAATTGTTTCCCCTTGTTCTCAGGGTGAAGTACTGACCCAGTTAACCAATGTGAGATGCCTGGCCATCATATCTATATTTGACCTAGAGAAGGTGTAGCCTTCTCTTCAAGTAAAAATGATTGCATCAAAAGTTACGATGCAGTAAAAGCAAGGTGGTCCTCTTTCCAGTTCTTGTTTCAATTCTGCCACTGACATGTTATGACCTAGGGTAGGTTGTGTCTCAGTGTGAAGAGCTGTAAACATTGTCATTTTGCGTCCTGGATGGAAGGACTTAGAGACAATGCTGTTAAGTTGAATGGGGTAACTTATTTGTGTAAATAAAATCTAATTTTTTGAACTTTAAAAGCTTTGTACAATGTAGCTAGATTTAATGTATTTAACATGTTATATCAATACAAATAAAGGATTTTAAAATTTTGTCAAATGTTTTAAATTCTCTAGTTAGTATATGAATGTACCATCACTGTTCAAAAATTTCAAGCAATATTCTGCCTCCCCACTCCCACACCAATCTTACTTCTGTTCCAGAGCCATGTTTTAGTGTGTATACTGTTACAAAAACAAGTGACACAGTCTGCTGCTATAAAGTCTGTTTTTCCCTTATGTACTAATAAAATCCCTGAGTTTTGCCCAGACACATGGCTGTTCAACTAAAGACTGTACTTCTTAGCCTCCCTTCCAGTTAACTGTGACCACGTGGCTAAATTTTAGACAATGGAATGTGAGTAAAACTACCCAGTTAGGCCCTTGATGTTCCCCTTTTCATTTTGGCTGAGAGACCAGCGCGAACTTTAGCAGTGACCTGGAATCTCAAGAGATGGAAGTCACGTGTTGAGGACAGAGAGGTTGAACTGCTTTTCCTTTGACCTGTTACTTAAAAGAAAAATAAATTACTGACTTGTCTAAGCTACTGTCTTGAAGTCTGTCCATTACAGCAACTAGTTTGTTTTATGTATATAATTTACATTAATGGGATCATGCAATCCTTATTTTTTTCATGTAACATTATGCACGAGACCTTTTTGTTCCTATAACTCTGCCTTCATGAAATTGCTGTATTAACAATGATTTAGATTATAAATGTTAAAGGATATAGTGAAATTGCTTCCTTCAATTCACACTTTATGAAAGGACTAATTTCTCCACACCCTTGTCAACAATAGGTAGTATCAATTGTGGTAGATTGTTTTATTTTAACCAATTTTGTGAGAAAAATACCTTGTTTTAAGTTGAATTTCCCTGGCTTTTTAAAATATATAAAACCAAACGTTCCCATGTTTATTGGCCATTTGTAGGTCTCTACTGTGCATTGCCAGTTTGTGCCATATTTGCCTAGTTTTTCCATTAGTTATAACTTTTAGGGTTGCTCCCCTAAACAAAAACAAAAAGGCAATTGTTTTATTAACAAATAGTCCATTCTTTTCTCCACCAATTTGAAATACCACCTTTCAACTCATCACATGCTAAGTTGTCTATTTCTGGCCAGCAGATCCTGGTGTTGTTTCTACCAACCATACTCTTTCACAATGTCGTGTGGCTTTGCACTGTGCTTTACCATCTATGGGCAAGTCCCTTTTCTTTTTCTCCCTCTCTTCAGTATCTTATTCTTATGCATTTTCTGTTCCAGGTGAACTGAAGTATCAGTTTGTTAAGTTTTAGTAAAATTGTGTTTTCTTTTGATTAATTTATACATTAATTAAAGGCTAGTAGACTTTATAATTAATATAATATTTCCCGTTAGTATCTGATAGACCTCATTTTATTAAAATCTTTTGTACTCTTGAATAAAATTGTAATAACTTTCTGTTGTACCCAATGTTTTAAGAGATAACCAAAAGAGCCAGCTCTGATGTAAGCACAAAAGGGTTTTTTTTATTCAGACTCGAGCCTGGGCTCACGCTTGTAGCCGGCTCAGTGGCTTGGAACGAGAGCGAGCCCCGTTTCAGGTTTACACACACCTTTTATACAGAATTCTGAGGGAGTGGGGTGGCTTTACAAACTTGTTCACACAGGATTGGATAGAACTGCATAAACACGGTTACAGAGATACTGATTAGTTGGTTCATTTTTGATTTTTCGCGGGCTTGGCTTAGCTGTCTTTGATGGACAGGCAATGGCTAAGCGGGCAGAGAGGAGTTACTTAAGCCCTCTGGAATTTTTAGATAAGCATACAAGCAGGCTCCAAACAACACAGAGCCCACCAGGGGGGTGGCTGGCGTCACTGAGTTTACTATAATTTAAGCAAAGGAATGCCTGGGAGGGGTTCATTGCTTGCTTTGCCATTGCAAGAGCTAAAAGCTACCATAGTAATTGAGACAAGCAAAGGCTCAACAAAGTTTTAAGCACAGACACTGCTTGAAACATGGTACAACTCTATATTTACTACTAGGCATCTGACATGTGCCTAGTTTTAGGAGCCTGGGGTAGAATTTAAAATACAAGGAACGTGAGGTAAGAGTTTATAAAATATAGCAAACGTTTCTTTTACAGCAATTATAGCATAAACCACAGCAGACACTCTTTTAACAAAGCAGTTTTTAGGCCTTTTATTTTCAGGCCTTTTACTTTCCTCATGAAAGTCATGCACATCCTATATTAGGCTTATTCCTAGGTATTTTACTGATTTTTGGTTTTGGGAATTTTTTCTTCTTACTTTTATATACAAGTGTGGATAGTTAGAATATCCATGGACTGGGCTCAGTGGCTCAGCCTGTAATCCCAGCACTTTGGGAGGCTGAGGTGAGTGGACTGCCTGAGCCCGCGGGTTCGAGACCCGCCTGGGCAACTTGGTGAGACCTCGTCTCTACAATAAATCAAAAATTAGCCGGACATGGTAGTGCGCACCTGTAGTTCCAGCTACCTGGAAGACTGAGGCGGAAGGATCATCGGAGCCCAGCAGGTCGAGGCTACAATGGCTGGGAGTAGGCCACTGCACTCCAATCTAGGTGACAGAGTGAGACTCCAACTCAAAAAAAAAAGAATAATGCTGTTTATCAAAAGTTTTTAGATACAGTAAATTCTGTTTTTCCATGTTTTTTTCTGTTTCCTTAAGAAATGTCTTCCTTACTAAAGTCATGAATACATTCTCATAAATTATCTTGCTAATTTTATATGGATGGCTAGTTTACTTAGCACCTATAAAAAATAGCCTCCCCCCATTGTATCTTTATAAATGGTGATCACAAATGGTAGAATGATTCCCTTTATCTTCCAAAAATGTTCATGGACCTTTATTTCATGTAAAATTTGGGATCATCTTACCATATTTGTATTTTGGTTTTGCAATTATAATGAATGTATAGATCATTGTTTATGTTATTGAGTTATGTATAAATGGGGTATGTCACTATTTATTTATAATATATATTTATTTATATAGACATTTTATAATACAATTATACACTTCTTAATTTTATTCCTAACTGTCCTACAGTTTATGTTGTTATAGTAAATGACACATTTTAAAATCACATATTCTAGCTTATGAGTTTGTTTCTAGTTCATAAGTTGGTTTTTACATATTGATCTTGTATTTAGCAATCTTGCTGAACTCTTGTTTTTTTTTTGCTGTCATAAAAGACGATGAATTTAGCAGAAATTTTATTTCCAAGCTCTTCAAAGATTATTACAAATACAAATAAAGTATCCTTCTAAAAGTGTCCCAAATTAAATCAAAGGCACATCACCAAAGTAAAACACTTGTGACATTAAGAATTATTTCTGGTTGTAATATTTTTGAAGTACAACCACAACTACATAGCAGAGGAACTTAAGGATACAAAAGTGAATCTGCTCCATTCATAGACAGGATGGGGCAACCCAGTACACAACATAACATTAATCTTTCCAAACAAGTTTGCTAAGAAACAACTCCCAAGTTTAGTGTTAAAAATAAAACAATCTTCTCTTTAGAAAATCTAGACATTATTTGATTAGTAAACCCTATTCTTCCCTCCCAATTTTTACTTTCTTGTTTTTATTTAGAAATTGTAAATTCATGAGAAAACAAATTTTGTTATGGTATAAAAATTTTTGTCAGGAATAAGTTACAAATATTCAGTTTTTCCATAAACAAAACTGTTTTTCTTCCTAAAATGTAAACATTCAATAAATAAAACATACACAATATTCCACTCACTTATAGAAAGAGGTGCATTCTGGTATATTTGGTGGTAAGGTTTTTGTTTGTTTTAAGTATAAAGTACTTCACACACACACAAAGGCCATTATTATTTAAAAAGCTACTCTTTCAGCCAGTTTCCTTATTTGAGTAGAAACTCATCAATTTCTGCAGAATTTTGACTACAGGACCAGGCCACAGGAAAGGTCTGAAATATCTAAAAGTCATTTGGCTAGGGGAAAGGGTTTTCTTGGGACTTGGAAGCTGTCATTCATCACTTTGTGCTGGAAGGTGCTCCTCAGCAATCTTCTTCCAAGTTTTTGGAGCAGAGCGCAGGATCTGGGCTCTCGGAAGGGTTGCTCTCAGCTGGGACCCCGACCAGCGGTGCGTCCTTGCAGGCGTTCTTCATGCAGTACTGCTGGAGCTCTGCCGCCGCCTGGGAGACCTCTCCACGCCAGCCTCCAGCTTGAGCTGTTCCACCAGGCGCTGCAGGGCACTCACGCTGGCCCCGGAAGACATGACGGCAGCGCTGTGCTCCACTGAACTCTTTTAATAATCTGTAAATTGCCCTGTATATCACAATCATGCCAACCACAAATAATAACAGTTGTAGTTCCTCCATTTCAGTGCTGATACTTTAAATATTTTAAATATGATAATGTAAATAGTGATAATTGACATTTTTGTCAGTTCCTGACATTCAAGATAAACTTGTAAAGTTCTGCTATTGAATATGCAGTTGCTGTTGTTTTCTAGTAGATGGTCTTTATCAGGTTGAGAAAATGCTCTTTTCAATTCTGAATCCAGTGCTGAATTTTATTAAATGCTTTTCCTGCATCTATTGATAGAATTGTATCATTTTCTCTTTTAGTATCTCTCTTAGTGTAGTAAAGTACACAGTTAATTTTCCAACATTTAAACATTCTTTAGACTTCCACTTCCAGAATAACAATGTGAGGGTCCTCATGGACCCACTCTCTAGGAATCAACCATAACTGGTGAAAATTGCAAAAAATAAAAATGAAAAACAACCTTCCTCTCACACACAGACACAAACATTTAATGTCTCTGGAAATTCTCCTAAGAGCATGTAGCAAATGAAGTAAAGTTTATTCAAGAAAATCCAAATCTCGGTAAGAACAGCATCTCAGTCACAACCCACTCTCTTCCTCACTGCCCCCATCTCAGCGTAATGACAGAAGCTCCAATCCAGTTGGATGCAGGTAAGTTCCCAGTCCAGGGAAATGGAGGGGCAGGCTGCCAGCATTTCTCATCCCCTCCAGCTCCAAGTGGCATGGACTAAATGCATGGCATTAAAAAGTATAACAAAAATGCACTGGGGGGGGTCTCAATTAGATTTGAACTGGCAGAAGGAATTATCAGCTACCTGGCAGATAGATTGAAAGATATGTATTATTTGAGGAAAAGAGAGGAAAAAGAATGAAGAAAAATGAGCAAGGCAGAGAAATGTGAGATACTATTAAATGCACTATTAAGATTCCATTGTGTGTACATAATAGGAGTATAAGAAGGACAGGAGAAAGAGAAGAAAACATTTAAATAATGGTCAGATTTATTGAAGAGCTTCCAGGAAGCTTAGTGAACTCCAAGCATGATAAATGCAAAGGGACCCACAGACACATCATAGTAAAAATGCTAAAATCAAAGACAAGGAGAAAATCTTGAAAGTAGCAAGTGAAAAAAGATGAATCACTTAGAGGGGAACAAGATCAACACTTGACTTCTCAGAAAAAACAATGGAGGCCAGAAGGCAATGATACCATTCAAAGTGCTCAAAGGGAAAAAAAAAAAAACTAACAGATAAGAATCCTATATCTAGCAAAGGTATTATTCAAAAATGAAAATTAAATAGACTTTCTCAGATTAACAAAAACAGAAACACTTGTTAATAGACCTACCTAATAAATACTAAAGAATGTTCTTCAGGCTGAAAGCAACATGAAATAATAATTCAAATCTACACACAGAGCTTCAGTAAAAGCAGTTATACAGTTATAAAAGGCATAGAAGTGCCTATTTTTCTTTTTTCCTTTCTAAATTTATTCAAAATGCAATGGTATAAAAGAATACATATACAGTGTATTTTGGGGCTATAACATACAGAAATATAATATGTGTATAACATTTGTCAAAACAGCACAAAGGAGATGGCTGGGAGCAAAACTGTAATAGGCTAATGAAATGATGACAGAGGCCAGGCTTGGTGGCTCAGCCTGTAATCCAGCACTTTGGGAGGCCGAGGCAAGTGGATTGCTTGAAGCTGCGGGTTTGAGACCCCACCTGAGCAACTTGGTGAGACCTAATCTCTACAATAAATCAAAAATTAGCTGGGCATGGTAGTACACACCTGTAATTCCAGTTACTTGGAAGGCTGAGGCAGAAGGATCGCCACTGGAGCCCAGCAAGTCGAGGCTGTGGTGGCTGGGAGTTGTGCCACTGCACTCCAGTCTGAAATCACAGAGTGAGACTCCAACTAAAAAAAAAAAGAAATGATGACAGATGTTAAACTAATATAGTAATAATGTTGTTGGTTTTGGAACATTAATAGATGTAATATGTATGCCCAAAATATTACAAAAATGGAGAAGTGGAGTAGAGCTATATAGGAGTGGCATTTCTATATATTACTGGAGTTAGGCTTGTATAGATATAATAGATTTGGATAAGCTAAGATGTATATGGTAAACATAAACTCTAGAGCAGCCACTAAGAAAATAACTCCAAAAATACAGTAGAAAAGTCATTAATGAAATTAAAACACTACCTTAGAAAGTATTCGCTCAATACAAAAGAAAACAAGGAGGATGAGAGGAACAAAAGAGATATGGGACATATAGAAAACAAAAAGTAATGTATATCTAACTATATCAGTAATGTTAGATTATACCACCCAATCAAAAGGCAGAGATGATCAGATTGGATTTTAAAAATATGATTCCACTCTGTTGTCTACAAAGACAAACTTTAGAGTCAAAGACAATAGATTGAAAGTAAAAGGATAGAAAAATAAATCATGGAAACAATTGACACAAGAAAGCTGACATTGCTATACTATGCAGTAAATCCCCTACATATGAACCTTCAGGTTATGAATTTTAATGATGCACAACTGCATTTTTTAGGTATTATTTCTCTCCACCAGGTGACAGTATAGCTCATTAAATACATAAAATACTATATAGCTGATTGTGTTACTTGGGTATCTAGGCTAACTTTGTTGGACTTAGATTGGAACCTCAATCACACTCTTGGAACAGAACTCAATCATATGCTGGGGACTTCCTATACTAATGTCAGACTTTAAAACAAAAATGCTAATAGAGATAAAGGGAGACATATTATAATGATAAAATGACCAACCCATCAAAAGATATAACAATTATAAACATAAATATGCATCTAATAACAGCACTGAAACACATGAAGCAAAAACTGACAGAAAGGAGAAATTGGCCACAATGATAATTTGAGATTTCAAAACCTCACTTCAATAATACGAAAACTAGACAGATTAACAATGAAACAGAAAACTCGACCAGCATGAATAAGTCAACTAGACCTAATAGACACCTATAGAACACTTTGCCCAACAATCGCAGCATATACATTCTCAGATGCACATGGAGCATTCTTCAGGGTAGGCCATATGCTAGGCCATAAAACGTCAATAAACAAAAGGATACAAATAATGCAAAGTATGTTCTGTGACCATAATCACAATTAAGTTGGAAGACAAAAATGGGAAAATTTAAGAAACAAATATGAGGAAGTTGAACAACACACTACTAAATAGCCAATGGACCAAAGAAGAAAACAAAAAGGTAATCAGAAAATGAGATGAATGAAAAGATGCAACATATTAAAATATATGGATGCAGCTAAAACAGTACTTGGAGGGAAATGTATGCATATACATGCTTATATTCAGAAGGAGGATGGTTGGGTTCATTGGCTCATGCCTGTAACTCAGCAATTTGGGAGGCCAAGGTGGGAGGGAGGATTGCTTGAGTCCAGGAGTTCAAGGCCAGCCTGGACAAAATAGCAAGACCTTGTCTCAACAAAAAAATTAGCTGAGCATGGTGGCTCATGGCTATAGTCCCAGCTACTCAGGAGGCTGAGGTGGGAGGATCACTTGAGCCCAGGAGTTTGAGGTTGCAGTGAGTTGTGATTCTGCCACTGCACTCCAGTCTGGGCAACAGAATGAGATGCTGATTTCTAAAAAAAGGGAAGAAATCTCTCAAAGCGATAACCTTACCTTCCATTTTAAGCCACTGGAAAAAGAATAGTAAACTAAATCTAAAGCAAGCAGAAGGAAGGAAATAAAAGATTAGAGTAGAAATTAAAGAACGGAAAAACAATAGATAAAATTAATGATACCAGAAACATTCTTTGAAAAAATGACAAATCTTTCTCCAGTTTGGCCAAAAAAAAAAAAAAAAAAAGAGAGAGAGAGAGACTCAGATTACTAGGATCTGATATGAAACGGGAGACATTATTGCCAAACTTACAGGAATAAAAATAATTATGAACAAGTGTATACCCAAAAAATAGTTAACAGACCAAACAGATACATTTCTAGGAAGACACAAACTACTGGAACTGACTCAAGCACAGATAGATGATCTGAATAGACCTATAACAAGTTAAGAGATTAAATCAGGAATAAAAAAAACTGCCCACAAGGAATAGTTCAGGCACTGATGGCTTAATAATCGTATTCTACCAAACAATCAAAGAATTAATATCAATTATTCTCCAACTCTTCCAATAAATAGAAGAGGAGGGAATACTTTCCTAGATGATTTTATAAGGCCTGTATTGTCCTTACACCAAAACCACTCAACATCATCACAAGAAAACTACAGACCATTTTGTCTTATGAATATGGATGCAAAAATCTTCAACTAAAGGCTAGCAAACTGAATCCAGCAACATATAAAAAGAATTATATACCACCACCCTGCTGGATTTATCCCAAGGATACAAGGTTGGTTTGACATCTGAAAATCAATTAATGTAATACATCATATCAATAGAATAAAAAATTAAAAATCACACAATCATCTCTATTGATGCAGGGGAACATTTGAATGAATTCCATATTCTTTTATGATAAAAATGTTCAAAAAGTAGGAATGGAGGTCCATAACCTGATAAAGAGAATCTATAAAAAAAATCCACAGGTAAGTATATACTTAAAGTTAACTATAAACTGGATGCTTTCCTCCTAAGATTAGGAATAAGGCAAAGGTGTCTGTTCTCACCACTTTCATTTAACATTGCACTGGAGGTTCTAGTCATTTCAATTAGGAAAGAAAAAGAAATAAAATAATCTCTATTCACAGATGTAATAAACTTGTATATAGAAAGTCCTAAGGAATCCACTAAAAAATTATTAGAACTAATAAATGAGTTCAGCAAGATGGGAAGATACAAAATCAATATTTAAAAAATCAATTGCAATTAATAACAAAAAAATGAAATTAAGAAAAGTTATATTCACAATAGCATCACAATATTAAAATGCTTAATAATAAGTTTAACAAGAAGTGCAGAACTTATTCTGAAAACTACAAAACATTTCAGAAAGTAATTAAAGAGGATCTAAATAAATGGAAAAATATTCCATGTTCATGGATCAGAATTAACACTATTAAGGTGGCAATATTCCCTAAACTGATTTACAGGCAATATTCTCCAAACTGATCTACAGATTCAGCACAATCCCTATCAGAATTTCAGCTGACTGCTTTCAGAAATTGACAATCTGACACTAAAATTTATAAGGAACTGCAAGAGACCCAGAATAGCCAAAACAACCCCGAAAAAGAATAAGGTAAAAAAGCCTCACATTTCCTGATTTCAATTTACTACAAAACAACAGTAATCAAGAAGTGTGGTACTGGCACAAGGATAGACATACAGACCACTGTAAAAAAATTTGAGTCCAGAAATAAAATTATGTATCTATGGTCAACTGATTTTCAGCAATGTGCCAAGTCCATTCAATGAGGAAGAACAATCTTTTCAACAAATGGTGCTGGATAAGTGGGTAGTCACATACAAAAGATTGAATCTGGACCCTTATCTCACATTATTTAAGAGTCAACTCAAAACAGATGAAATATATACAATATAAGAGTAAAAAATAGAAAACTCTTATTTGGATTTGGCAAAGCATTCTTATATATGACACTAAAGGCACAAGCAACAAAAGAAAAAATAGATAAATTGAACTTCATTGAAATTTAAAGCGTTTGTGTTTCAAAGGATACCATCAAGAAAGTGAAAAAGACAACTCTATGAATTGGAGAAAATATTTGCAAATCACATATCTAATGTATATACATATACTCTTATAACTCAATAATTAAGAGACCAACTTTACTAAAAATAGGCAAAGGATCTCAACAGACGTTTCCTCAAAGAATGCATAAAAATGGCCAATAAGCACATGAAAAGATGCTTGATATCACTAGTCATCAGAGAAATGTAAATCAAAACCACAATGAGATACCATTTTTCACCTACTAGGATGGCTGAAATAAAAAACAAGTGTTGGCCGGGCTCAGTGGCTCAGCCTGTAATTCCAGCCCTTTGGGAGGCCGAGGCGAGTGGATTTCCTGAGCCTGTGGGTTCGAGACCCGCCTGGGCAACTTGGCAAGACCTCATCTCTACAACAAATCAAAAAAAACTTAGCCGGGCATGGTAGCACGTGCCTATAGTTCCAGCTACTCGGAAGGCTGAGGTGGAAGGATCGCCGGAGCCCAGCAGGTTGAGGCTGTGGTGGCCGGGAGCGGCCACTGCACTCCAGTCTGGTCGACAAAGTGAGACTCCAACTCAAAAAAAAAGAACTGACAAAGCAGGGCAGCGGCCCATGCCTGTCATCCCAGCACTTTGGGAGGCTGAGGCGGGGGGATTGCTTGAGCCCCAGGAGCTCGAGACCAGCCTGGGCAACACAGCGAGACCTCATCTCTACAAAAAGCCAAAAAATTAGCCAGACGTGGAGGCATGCAGTTGTACTCCCAGCTATCCAGGAGGCTGAGACAGGAGGCTCATCTGAGCCCAAGACTTCAAGGCTGAAGTAAGCCATGATGGTGCCACTGCACTCCATCTTGGGTGACAGAGTGAGCTCCCAACTCAAATGGAAAAAAAAAAAGAACAGAAGCTGAGGCACTCAAACAGAAGAAGCTGGATCAGGAAGCCACACATGGGGCTGAGTGGAGGCCCAAGTGCACAGTCTGGGTCACGGAAGACCAAGAAACAGCTGCAGGAGGACAGGTGAGCCGGGGCTGTGCTGAACGCACCTGACCCTGAGACAAGAACGATGGAGGGTAGGAGGCAGGGCACATTCGGGAGCTGGAAAGAATCAAGAGGACAGAGAAGACCAAGAAGCCCTTGACATGGAGAACACAGAGACAGCGGCCGTGAAACCAGAGGAAGGGCAGCTGGCCAAGCTCCAGGCAAAGGGCAAAGTCATTGCCAACAAAGCCATTCAGGGCAGTATGAGGCCCTACACAGTGTGATTTCCGGGCACCTTCCTCACAGATGAGGATGAAGGAGAGTCCCTGCCCACAAGCAGCATCTCAGCAAACCCATCCCTCCTCAAGTCACGCAGGTCAAGAGTTTCGGACCCTCTGGTTACACCAATACCCCCACTTTGGGACTCAAGACACAACCTCCTTCGCCTCAGTATGGGGCCAGGACAGTGCACAAGACACAAAGGTCTTTCCACGAAAGGCAGCTGGGGTTCAAGATATACTTGAGCACCATTTGCCAAGAGGCAGAAAACCACCCAGGTGCCAATGACGCATTCTTCCAAATGTGAGATTCCAGGAGAGATCTCAGCCGCCGGCCCTCGACCTGCTTTTGCCATTATGTGCACGGCTCCGGCATCCAGTACTCAGTCCTTCTGCCGTGCTTGTGTAGGGTAGCCCAGTTTCTGAAGGTGCTTTGTGAGATCTCGGCTCGTGTTGAGAAATCTCCCGAAAAACACTGTCTAGGTAGGATTAGAGACATCCCGTGTATTTCTGAGAAATCTTAGGTTTCATCAGTGCTGTGACTTCCCATATTCATGTGGGACCATTCTGATGTTTTTTTAAAGATGGGATCTCACTCTGTTGCCCCATGTTGGATTCAAATTTCTGGGCTCAAGTGGTCCTCCTGCCTCAGCCTCTCGAGTAGCTGGGACTATAAGCACCTGTCACTGCACTGAGCTCTGAGTTCCTTTTTCCATCCCCTTAGCTTGGGTCAGAATGGTGGGCATGTAAGTGGCCAATGCACAACTAACCCTTAGGGTTAAGCATAATATATCAGGAAATCTAAGCTCACTGAAACCTATTTTGCATTTTTGGTTGAAGTCTGCTTGTCCAGGTGAACATACGTGTTGATCAGTGTATATGTTTGTGTCAAGAAACAAAAGAATGATGAAGGAAGGAGGGAAAAAGAAAGGAAAAGAAAGCTAAATCTAGGCCAGCACTCAGTGTTTGGCTGGTGCCCTGGGGTTCGCACATGTTCGGAGAAGACCACAGTGTGCCAACCTGTAGGAAACTGAAGAATGTTGACCTGCCTCTTAGACATTAGAGTATATGGCCTGTCCACCAGGTTCAAGACATAGGATTATCTTTGAAGGATGACATGCCAAAGTCAGATGTCCACAGAGAGCACTCCCCATAGAATACGGAGAGAAGGATTTCCAGCTTTGATGGAATGACCAGGTGACTCCTAGGGAAAGCCACATCTACCAGTGACAAGCTTCTCAAACTGCCTGGACCACACCCTGCCACAGAAGGAATCGGCCCCACGTGTCCTTCTGGGTGAATGGAGCATGTGACAGAGGAGAGGAGTTTCCATACAAACACGAGAAGGCCACAGATCCAGGTGACCAAAAGGTTAAAGACCAGTCCAGGTGCGGTGTCTCGTGCCTCTAATCCCAGCACTCTGGGAGGCCGAGGCGGGAGGTTTGCTTGAGCCCAGGAGTTCGAGACCAGCCTGGGCAGCATAGTGAGACCTTGTATCTACAAATAATAATAATAATAGCCAGATGTGGTGATGCACATCTGTAAGTCCCAGCTGCTCAAGAGGCTGAGGCAGGAGGATCACTTGAGCCCAAGAGTTCAAGTCTGCAGTAAGCCATGATCGTGCCACTGTACTCCAGTCTGGGCGACAGAGTGAGACCCCGACTCAAAAAAAAAATTAAAGACTGATATGATGCAATCAATGAACCAGAACAGATAAGCTGCTCCAGTGGGCTTCAGCCCTGCCTCGCCTGGACCCACTAGAGGACAGGACTGTCACCACACTAGATGTGGATGGTCTGGGTGATGCCCTTCCCGAGTCAGGCCCGGGGAGTCATTTCCGGCAGTTAGGAGCAGTGCGGACAGTTCCCTCAGCATGCTGCAGGGCAGACTCAGTGGCAGCTGCCATCAAGTCCTTGAGTAGTTCGATTGTGACGGCTACAGACTCCACGTGACACAGGGAAGACCCCAGCAGCCAGGGCGAGAGGTAAAAAGGAGGACACAAAGATCTGGGTCCGGCAGAGCCTGTTCCCAGCCTGCAGTGCCTTCCCTTTCCACACAGACGGGGATGCCTCTGCCGGGTGCCCCAAGCAATCCTCCCACTGCGGGGAACAGCACCCTGCCACGCGCCTAGGTTTTGGGCCACAAGCATTCCACTCGACAGCACCACCCCCTCCTTTCTTGAGGCTCCAGGGCCCTCAGAGCACAGGAGCTCGTGCTGGAGACATAGCAGTCTAGCCCATCACCACTCCTCTGGGGCTTCATGGAA
>CAUYQG010204181.1:0-17352 GCA_963574415.1 Tarsius wallacei | reverse complement strand
CTACCACGCCCGGCTAATTTTTTTGATTTATTGTAGAGATGAGGTTTCGCCTGCCCAGGCGGGTCTCGAACCTGCGGGCTCAGGCAATCCACTCACCTCAGCCTCCCAAGGCGCGGGATTACAGGCTGAGCCACCGAGCCCAGCTGAAACAAAAATCTTAAATAGCAATTAAACTAAATACTAATTGCTGTTACCCAGGAAGCAAAGTGAAGAAATTATTTCTACTGTAAATGATATGAAAGAAACATAGAGATAAAGAGATAGGATTTGAAAAATGAAAACATGGAGCTATGAGTGACTTGTGATCAAAATTTTAGTATTTGTAATACAAAGCAGGAATCAATACTGTTTTTAAAAGGCAAACCTCTTATGGGCCTCTTTCCAAAATTAGGACTTGCAGCCAACAAAATGATCTTTAATACTAAGACAGAGAATTAAGAGATGGCTACTTTCCCAAAAGAATTTGCTAGGCAACAACCTCTATATGTGTGGATATGCTTGGACCTTACAGAATTACAATGAAAAATAAGAGGGACTCTCTTATGATATATGGGAATCAACCAACACTGCATGAACCGTACAAAACTAAAATAAGAATATTTATATAATGAAGAAGTCAAGCCACTGTGACTCCTCAAACAAAAAGACTAAGACTAGAGAATAATTCAGTCTCATAACAGAGAAAGTAAGCAAGCAATAATACACAAATAATAGCTGGCAAAGGAAAAGAGTCTGGTTAGACAACATAGCTAAATAGACTTTTTCGAACAGAAGCCATTTTAAGGATGGGTATACTAATCTTGTATCTGCTATCAATTTACTATTATTCTATGTCTTTTAGTTCCTCGCCAGTTAGACAACCTATCTCAGAAACAGCTAAGAATGTGGTGCCTTAAAAATGCTACCTCGAAAGATGGAAGAAACAGGAAACACAAACTATGAAGAGGCGTAGAGAAGATTCAGATCTACAGTTAAAGGTAGTAAAGAAGTGAGCCTACTGCCTTAATCAACCGTGTTTAATGGTTGTGATGGAAAAACAAAAAATAATGACAACAGAGGTCTATCCAGGGTAAGACATAAGATCAGATCTGAAATATCAAATCTGTGCATGCTACTGCCTCTACAGAATGAGGAAAAAAGGTGAGCTCATCCCCTATGAATATGGATAGGGACAAGCTAGACTCAAGACAAAGACAGTGAGTACTACTCATAGGATGTTCAAGTGAGTAAACTTTGGGTCTAATAGTAAGATTTATGATTTATCTGCCAAAGAAAAGATTAGAACAAAAATGAAAAGCCCCTAATAATGATATAAGTCAGGAGAAGCAACTATAGCTGGTAAGACAGTTAAGCAGGTTTCAAATCATTTTTTACAGTGTCCCTTTAGGACAAAAGATCCCTTAATCTACCTACAAAAAACTCACTTTTCAAATAATGCTACATATGCATTATTTGAGTCATAATGCATATCTGTATCCATGGGTTCAACTAACCTCGGATCAAAAATATTCAAAAAAGATTAATGGCTGCATCTGTACTAAACCTGTATAGACTTTTTCTTATTATTACCTAAGCAATACAGTAAAACAACTATTAACATGGCATTTACATTGTATTAGCTATTATAAGTAATGTAGAGATTATCTGAAGTATACGGGAGCATATGCATAGGTTATATACAAATACTACCTCGTGTTGTATAAAGTACTTGGGCATCCAAGGATTTTGGTAACTGCATGGGGTCCTAGAACCAATCCCCCACAGATACTGACAGCTTCAATCTTAAAGTCAACACACTCGAAAATCACAGGCCAAAATTTAGTTGATACAAATATGTATTACTATTCAGTGGAAGGTTAACATAACATAAATCACAACAAACTAAATCGATAATACTAAAAGTTAAAGTCATTTATTATACAAAACAAGAACAACAACAATTGAAAACCCCAAGCACTCAAGGGACAATGTTGATGATGATCTGATAAAGAATTCTTTCTAAAATCTCAGGTGACCCCAACTGCTTCAGTGGGGGCTTTGCTGAACTCACAACGCAACTCAGCAGCCTAATTTCGTAATAGAATATTGAAACAGCAACCCAGGTAACTCTAATAACATTTAATTTTATGAAAACCAAATTTTCACAACCATTAATAATGCACTCAGTAGAATACTAGTAAGTAGCTTTTTGTTTTTATCAAAGTAAAGACTACGAAATGAGGATCACTGGCCCTTAAGAGCTGAAGAAAATGGGAAATTAGAGGAGCATGATGGCAGGGTCATAATGCAATGGGGTGGGGGAGCAACTGAGTAAAAAAAATGGTCCAAAAAGGGAGCTGAAAGTCACTTTAAAGGGACAAAAGGCAAACTACTAAGGATGGTTGCCACCCACCTGGGATGGTAGTGGGAGAACTGTGCTAACAATGTGCCTGAAAAGAAAGCTGTGCAGGTAGAAATGAGTAGTATTCAGACTGCCCTTCCTCCAATCACTCCATGAGTCAACTCTCCCGGGGGGAAGGGGAGGGAAAGCAAGCAGTGAGTAATAACTCTGTGAAGGGAGGAGCAGTGTCCCAAGACTCTGCAAGGAGTGTTAGATGATTACCTATCAGCTGCATGGAGATGCAAACAACAGGAAGAGATGAAGATGAGTTAGTTCTAGGATACCAATAATATGAGAGGAAAGGAAAAATTAGTTCAAAATTGGCCTTGGTGAGTAACTGTCAACGGGAAGTACAGGGAGCTGGTATTCCCCAATTACTGTGTAACAACAGAAGTCCAGTCTAGATCCAGATTACCTGAGTAGGAATCTGAGTCCCCCACTTTATTTTCTCTGCGACCTTGGGCAAGTCACTTTACCTCTCTCTGTCTCATCTGTACAATGAGAGTAATAGCATCTACCTAACAGGATTATTTTGTGGTTTAAATAAGTTATATTTAAAAAATCACTTTATATACTGTCTTGCACTGTATGTAAATGTAACAAGCACTACCTAAATTTTGTTAAACAAGTTGAGGCAGTTCGAGGTTTGCTTTGACATTTCCAACTACACTGGAGATGTGAGTGCAAAGTAATGGTAAGGGGGGGCGGGAATGGGGTGCATTTTCCTCAGCGACGAGAATACCACGAAGCTACACCAGGGAGGGGTCGCCCTTCTTACAAGGCTCAAGGGGCACTGGCTCCCAGGAGATGGGCGCGGGATGAGAGAAACTTCCATCCAGGGCCTAGGATTTTCAGGAACTCGCTTCTAAGCAGTGCTTGTGATTTTGAAGCGAGAGTTTAATTTCGAGCAACAGACCGTAGGGTGAAATTCTGTTCTGTCTGAAGAGCAGGACTTATATCTAGGATAGGACGGGGTCTGAGTCGGAGAGAGAGGGTGATGTCCCCTGGGGGAAGATCTGCTAAAAGCCACCATCGGTCCGGCGCTGTCGTTCCCCGGGGCTGGGCCAGCCCCGGAGTGAGAACGAAAGCTGCTGCCCCAGCCTCGAGGGAGGCAGGAGCCTCCTGAGTAACTGGGCTGTGGCACGCAGGCGGACGCAAAGGGACCCCACGTTGGAACTGCGGAGGGAGACCCGCCTCGCCCGGGATGCAGATCGCTAGCGGGTCTCTCCAAAGGGAGGGGCCGGCGGCGGCCCTGGAGGCGACCCCCTGGCGTGCGGACCCAAAGGAGACGGCCTCCGGTCCCGCCGGTTCCCGCCCGTCGGGGGCCCTGGTGGCCGGGGTACCTGAGAGTGGGCCCGATGCAGGCCGTGTCAGTGCTCTCGATCTCTCGCAGGATCCGCTCGTGCTCCGCCGCTGTCTCCAGGCTCTCCGCCTCCGCCATCTTACCCCGCTCCATAGACTGGGGGCGCCCGGCAGCGCGTCCCCTCGTTCAGCTCAGCTCACCTTTCCCTCCCCCACACTCCAGCTCTCACCCCAGGCTCCGCAGCCTCACCAGCCTCCGACTACCCGCAGGACGACCCCTCCCTCAGGCCCGGCACGCCCCCTTACGTCACCGCGTCCGCCGACGTTCCACGCAATGTCGGCTGGGATTTGTCGTTTTGCGGGCAGTGTTAGGCGGGGTTCCGTTCATTTATTCATTGAATCCACAAATACATGTTGAAAGCCAAAAACAATTAACAACACTGCATATACAATAATGATCGAGTCAGGCAATGTGACTAATCCAACAAATTCTTGTTTATCACCTCTTCACCTAGTGCAAAATCCTCTGTAGGCGCGAATAAGAAAGGGCTAACTAGATGTCTGCTGACGAAGATCTTACAATTTAGTGGGGGAGACGCGGGGAGCTGGAGAATTCAAATAAACCACGATGTAAAGCAGAATGTGGTTGTAAGCCAGTTTAGAGAATTAAGTTCAGGGGTCTCCTCTGGTTGCGAAAGCTTCAAAAAGAGGCTGGGTTTGGAAGGTTAAACAGTGTGACTGAAGGTGTGAGGAGCATCCAGACAGCCAAGAAGAATCTCATTTACACTGACAGGTAAAGAAGCAATGGTAAGAGATGGGTCTGAAAAGGCAACTTGGAGAGAAATTGTGAGGAGCCTTAAGTACTGGACTGAGAAGGCAGCGCTTTATTCTAATGGTTCTACACTGATCCAACAACCAACTGCATCAGAAGTGCCTGTAATTTTTTTTTAAATACAGACTAACGGTCTTACATCTGGAGATTCTGATCCAGGCATCTGCATTTCATAAATTCCCCAGATCACAATTTAAAAATCAGATGTACTGATCAGTGTTTGAGTTTTTATGTAATACAATGAGTGGGGAAGCCACTGAGGGTTTTTTGTTTTGTTTTGTTTTTTAGTTGGAATCTCACTCTTTCGCCCAGGCTGGAGTGCAGTGGCATGTACATGGCCACCGCAGCCTCGGCCTGCTGGGCTCAGGTGATCCTTCCGCCCCACCCTTCCATATTGAGGGTTTTTAAGAAGAGGAGTCGCACAATCAGAACTTTGGCATTAGGAAACTTCGTCGATAGCAAGTATGCAAGATATGCAGAGACAGAAAATTTAGAGATAGGGAGATGCTATAGGAGATGATAAGGCCTAACCTAGGGAAGCAGCAATGAGAATGAAAAATAATGAATAAATAGGAAACATATTATAAGGAAAAATTGGCAGAATTTACTACACACCAGGAACGGGTTAGATATTACTCCAAAGTTTGGAGCCTGAGTAACTAGGAGAATAGCGTTGCCACACACAAAAAAAAAATGTCAAAAGGACGTTAAGGCTAAATAATTTGTGCTATAATCATATTACAGACTATTATGCAACTATTAAAAAGAAAAAAGACTCTATAGTCAGATATGAAACTGTCTCCAAATTGTGTAATGGTGAGTGGAAAAAAGTAAGCCATTAAATAACATGTAGACTATGTCCTCATTTGTTTTTTTAAAGAATAAATACTAATATATATATGCTTACATAGACACAAAATATTACACAGAAAAAATATTTCTGGAAGGATGCCAAAAAACCTAGTAAGAGTAGTGGCAACCAGAAGAACTGGAAGGAAAGGGTCTGAAGTAAGATGAAGGTAATCTTTGGTTATGTATCATGCACTCTTGGAATTACTTTCCTTGTGTATGTATTGATTTTCAATGAAAACAGCAGTTAGTAACCAAGAATACTTTTTAAAAATAAACAAACCAGTAGTTAGGAGAATGGGTTACAAGTCCTGGTGTACCAGGAACAGAGCAAGTTGATAAAACTGTCTGTTTCCAGATAATCTCTGGCTGTCCTAATTTTATTTCATTTCTCATGCTTAAGCAATTCCAGACAGATGTAGGATCGACAGGGAGGTATAGAACTTTTCATATTTCTAAAGATCTCTTAAAATACATGACAGAGGGTCCCTTCAAGGACTCATTTTAGCATCTCACTCAGCAAAAATATTTCATCTATCACAGGAAGCAGACTGTGAATACTAGTGGTTAAATCAGCTTCTACTGTCAGCAGATTTTTTTAAACCTCCATCGAAGTCAGAGGTCCAAGGCCCCATATCTTACAAACAAGGAATAAGTCTGGAGTGAGAACTTTAGGAAAGTTCCAGCGACTGTAAACTGCCTAATGTTAATGTCCTCCAAGTAAAGAAAATATCAGGTCAGTGTGGAATGACTGAAAAAGTATGGGAATAAGAGCCAGAGTCCCACTGATTCAATTCCAGCATTTGTAGTTAAAATGTATTGAGCACTTTCTGTGTGCCAGACACAATACACACAGTAAGCACTTCACATGTATCAACCTTACAACAACATTAAACAACATTAAATCCTTACAACAATCCTTTGCAGTAGGTATTTAGTGTCCCATTTTACAGAAAAGAAGACTGAGATATTAGGTAGCACCCCAAATCTCACAGTCAGTAAATAATGATGCTGATATTCAAGTCAGGTCCATCTGATTCAAAGGTTTATTTCCTAACCGGTACCCATACTGTTTCACCCATACTTTCACTGCCATGAGTTTACTGTTGAAGCTTAAGAAAATCATTCTACCTCTCTACATCTGTTTCCACATTAATATAATGAATTGTATCATTTCCCAGACCCTTTTCAAATCACCTTGAAGACCTCTTCACAAAACCACATCCTTCCACTTACTTAAACTGGTTTTCTTTTCTGCATCAGTAGATTTACAGCATCAGCATTCTCACTGCTCTCCATTGCCTCTTCTAGACTGTTGTTTCAACACCCTGATTTCTCAACTCTCCTTTGCAGTCTAGGGTAGCAAGCTGTGTCAGAATCATCTACTAATGTCCATATTTCTCAGAAATTTTACTGCCTGGCTCATGGTTTTCCACTCCACCTCATTCTCTATCATCGTCCTGAGGTACCTCAACATCAGCATGGATAACCCACCCAACTCTCTGACCTCATGAATCCCAGTTATCCCAGCCAGCTTCCTCCAGCCACACAAGCAATACATTCATGGTCTCAACTTTTACCTTAATACAAGTTCTTGGAAACTGTGACTTTAAGTGAAATAATGTGTAATGAAAACAATTTTACCACAGGCTAGTTGATGTAGATAAGAGTTAAGTTCCTATGGCCTATTTCCGATCATGAAAATATCATCAATTGGCCAGGCACAGTGGCTCAAGCCTGTAATTCCTGCACTTCGGGAGGCTGAGGCAAGGGGACTGCCTGAGCCCACAGGTTCGAGAACAACCTGGGAAACTTGGCAAGATCTCATCTCCACAATAAACCAAAAAATTAGCCAGGCATGGTAGCATGCACCTGTAGTTCTGACTACTTGGAAGGCTGAGGCAGAAGGATTGCCTCAGCTCAGCAGGTCGACACTGGGGTGACCATGAGTGTGCCAATGCACTCCAGCCTGGGCAATGGAGTGAGACTCCCCACTCAAAAAAAAAAAAAAAAAAAGAAAGAAAAGAAAATATTATCAATCTTCTAAATAAAGACCAAGACACTTTAATATTAAACGCTGAAAAAATGCAAGCTATACATATATTTAAGAAAGATCATTAAAAACAAGTGAGATAATGATTTACTCAATTTTTGGTGAATCAGTGAGTGTCGATGGTTGTGGTGGTGGTGGGTTAAATCAAGGGCTAAACGTTTGCAAAGTGAAAATGTTAAAAAGCACCTCCAACCAAAAGTTCAAAAACAGGCCGGGCTCGGTGGCTCAGCCTGTAATCCCGCGCTTTGGGAGGCCGAGGTGTGTGGATTGCCTGAGCCCGCGGGTTCGAGACCAGCCTAGGCAACTTGGCGAGACCTCATCTCTACAATAAGTCAAAAAAATTAGCTGGGCATGGTAGCGCGCGCCTGTAGTTCCGGCTACTCGGAAGACTGAGGCGGAAGGATCGCCGGAGCCCAGCAGGTCGAGGCTGCGGTGGCCGGGAGTGGCCACTGCACTCCAGTCTGGGCGACAGAGTGAGACTCCAACTCAAAAAAAAAAAAAAGTTCAAAAACAAACAATTACAAATCTGATGTGCTCACTGAGCACATTCATACTGCATCATTTACTGTTTTGCATATGTATGATTATTAGATACCTCACAAAGTCTGACTGTACAATAATTTGTGTTCATTTATTCACTCATTTATTTTCCAGCCCGCTTGTTCCAATCCTGGCAGCTCAGGACACAAGGTAGGTACCAACACTGGACAGAATGCCATTCCATGACTGGGTGCACGAGCACACACACACATACTCAGACCAGGACCATTTAGACATGCCAATAAACCTGATGCAAACATCTTTCAGATGTGGGAAAAACAGTCGAAGTACCGAGAAAAAAGCCTAGGCAGACATGGGGAAAACATGCAGATTTCACACAAACAGTTGCCCTGGCTAGGAATCTATTTTTTTTTTCTCATCAAATGTCAAGTTAAATCAAAAAAGACAGTGAAATGAGCTAAATCAGTTAATAAAATCAAATTGCTAGCAAAGTAATAATATTAACCAGCTTACTCCATTTTGTTTAAAACTTTCATCTTTACCTGCCTGACCTAAGAATCAATGCCTACATGTAATTACAGTAACGTTCCCATGACCACAGATCCCCAGCTTTGTCTCCTTTGGGCAGGTTGTGCTGACCATTTCCTGCTGACTGTTAGAAAATTCCTTAGCCATAAGTTCCATGTAACTGTATGCTTTGTTAACTGAAATCAAATGTTATGCTTTGCAAAACCCCATTGTTACATTTTCATATTTTGTTCTTATATTCTGTTAGTACCCTAACCAAGGTAACTCCATTGTGTAGTGATTCTTACTCCTTGTCTCTATGTAACTACCTTAAACTATATCTTAATGCCAGAACTCCAGGGTCTTTCTGGACACTGGCGATACCTAGGACATAAATTTTTTTTTTTTTTTTTTTTTTGAGTTGGAGTCTCACTCTGTCACCCAGACTGGAGTGCAGTGGCCACTCCCGGCCACCGCAGCCTCGACCTGCTGGGCTCCGGCAATCCTTCCACCTCAGCCTTCCAAGTAGCGGGAACTACAGGCACGCGCTACCACGCCCAGTTAATTTTTTTTTTTTTTAATTGTAGAGATGAGGTCTCGCCAAGTTGCCCAGGCAGGTCTCAAACCCGCGGGCTCAGGCAATCCACTCACCTCAGCCTCCCAAAGCGCTGGGATTACAGGCTGAGCCACCGAACCTGGCTAGGACATAAAATTAATCAAAGCTCTCTAACGATCAAAAGTTCCAATTTTGGTTGCCAAGTTGTTAGTTAATAGTTGCTATGGTCACTAAGTTGCTACGTAGCCAATACTGCATATTTTACCTATAAAAGCTTGTCACAAACTGCACCAATTTGTCAAGAGTTTTCATATGCCTACTCTTGACCCGCTCGTTAATAAACTCATAATTAATTAAACTCAGCTTGCTGGCATAGCTTCATCTCACTTACTCGGTCATAACAACAGAATCTAGTTTAAAAAGAGTTTATTCAAGTGCAAAAGTTGAAGATGGTCACCCAGGAGCATAGATTCAAGTTGCCCTGAATACACACTCCAATTTATTTTATTTTTATTTTTTATAGAGACAGGAGTCTGGCTATGTTGCCCAGGCTAGTCTCAAGCTCCTGGCCTCAAGTGATCTTCCCGCCTCAGCCTCCCAGAGTGCTGGGATTACAGGCGAGTCACTGTGCCCAACCCATAAGTGGGGTTTTGAAAGAAAAAGAAGACACAGTTTCTAAATTATTTAAATTAACATAAGCAATTGATTGGCTATACATTGTTCTTTGCATCACAAATTCCAGGAACACAAAGATAATGGGTGAGACAACTGGTCAATAATAAAATGCCTTTAAACATTTAGGCATGGATATAGGGGAATGACTAAAGTATCATACTCAGGTCTCTCTAGGTTTGATAAATTTTGCATACCTCATATAGCTCAGGCAACTCTGAGCCATCTTTCTATTTTCAAATTTTATAACAAAACAACACTATTTGAGAACCTGCTGTATTCCATAAACATTCTTCTACCCCCAAGACTACAAACTGTGAAATTGTTCTCTGGCTCTTTTCCATTTGCCTCTTCCCTAATTTCTAATGAGACCTGCCTAATCTCTATGAGACCTGCTCTTGACTCTAATCCTGACCTCCATCCCTGATTTCTGTGTAATCTATTAGCCTCTTTTTCCTTTTATCATAGACTTTCTTCTACCCAAGATTCCAATTTAGAGAGATCTGGGTTTGATTCCTGGCTTCGTTAATCAGCAAGTGAATTTACGTAAGTTACATAGCTTCCTCAAGCTGCAATTGTCTCATATCTAAAATGGAGTTTTTAATCTATACCTTAGGCAATTGTAAGAATTAGAAATAATTAATATAAGGAGCCTACCAGGCTTGATGTAATAAATGTTAGCTGCTACCCACATGTATTTCCATGAGCCACCAATTTCACTAAATTCTCTAATTCTCTAGCTTCCTTTCGCATCTTAATCTTTCATCATACCCAAATTGCCAGTCTCTCCTCCTTCTGTTGTAGTGGGTGAAGTAAGACTATAACCATGGCAACTAGACCACTACACATTTTATGTTACTCAGTATTAAGTGGGCCCTACGGGTTGCTCATCCATCCTCCTTTGACTTCCATTCCTGCTCAGAGCATCCATTTATAGTCTTTGCCTCTCTGCTTAAGACCCTGACTCTGCTCCCCATCCTTCTCATTTTTTTCTCATACCTTTGCTTCTCACTACATTGACAGGACCACCATCCATGATTAAGTTCTCATCTTCCCTCTCCTTCAATATCTTTTTATACAATTCCTCCTATCACTTGTGTGAGAGGAATGGGGGTTCTATCACTTTCCCAAGAAGTTGCTTCCTATCTCTCTGTGATGTTTCCTACAGTCATCTCTTTTCCCTCTGTTAGCTCTAGTCTTTCCCTCTTTGCTTTGTCCTGGTCAGTGAGCACATGCCTGAGAGTCTTTCCCACTAAAAATTCCTCCCCTCAACCTTGCTTCCCTGAGCGATTCCAGGTCCTCCATCCCCTTCACTACTTGGAAATACAGTTTACACTCCTTCTCTTCACCTCTCACTTGCTCCTTAATGTCTTAACTCAAACTACTCCAAGGAAACAACTTTGCAAAGCCATTCCTAAACTGTCTAATTGCCAAATCCAAAGGCATTTTTCCCCAGCCTCCATCCTACCTGATCTCTACTCATTATTCAACATTGTTGACTCCAGATGCTATATGGACAAAGGAATAGGAAGAAAAAGTATTAACCCAAGTATTCGCAAAATATTAGGGTACTGGCCTAGTTGACTGCCAATCTATAGTAAATTGCATTATTCCCAGTTCTTCACTCTTCCATGTGATTTTTCAGTTCCTCCCACTACAGGTGGCATGTAGTCCCCTGACTCTTGACTTTGGGTTCAGCCATGTGACTTGCTCTGTCCAAAGGAATAAACAAGCATTAAATGGAGTTCTGAAATGTACTTACATGGTTCTCTTCTCAAGCCACTTCACACTTTTCTTTTCTAGCCACTTCACACTCACTCCCTGAGTGGTCTCACTTAATCCAAGAGGGCCTAAAATAATCTTAACTTTTGGCTCCTAAAGCTGTTCTTTAAACCTCAGACCCAAATTTTTTATTGTCTCTGGACATTGCTGTTTAATATCCTGCTACTACTTCAAACTCAACATTTTAAACAAAGTTCTAAATTTCATGACAAAATCAGCTTTTACTCCCTCCCATCTTCTCTCTGACAGATAAACCGCCACCTATTGTTTTTTATTCAATAGCCATAAAATGTGGATTGTTTCATGCCAGTCCTACACAAAGACAAGAACACCTGGGATAAATAGCTGCACTCAAGCAGGCCCATAGACTGGTTGCCATGAACCAATATGATTGGGGCAGATATCTGGAAGTTAGCTTTCTGGCTTCATTTAGAGCTCTTTTCAGAACACAGAGTCAGAAAAATTTCATCTTTGCTTCCAATCCTAATCACCATTGACTACTATCCAGAAGGTAAATACCTCAGACTGCCTCTCTTCCTTACAACGCCGTAATTCCTCTCCACTGCTTTCTGCTTTAAGCCAGACTCTTTTAACCTTTTCCCAGAATATTCCTGTTGCTTCCTGCCTTAAATGAGCATTGGCTTCCCTTTAAGGACACTATGTCTCTTACAGTCTTCCTGAGACAAAGCTGATGGTTCTATTTTTTCATCATTATCCTCAATGCCTGGCCCTGGTCCTCCTACTTCACTGCCTTCTGAATCGCAAGGTGGATCAATCATCCTACTACTACATGCCCAAACTGCCAAAGGTAACTAGAGAAGAGAACAAAAACTTGCAAATTGGAGTTGCCACTAAACCAAGGTACCAAGCTCTGCAAAGATCTGTGTTCCCCCCTCCCCCATTGCCTTGTACCTGCCCTTAGTATATTCTCACTCACAATTTCCTCAGCAACTGTTTGACACTTCACTAATCTGCTCAATTTCTAACACTCTACTACACACACACACACACACACACACACAGAGAGAGAGAGAGAGAGAGAGAGAGAGAGAGGGGAAGAGAGGGAGGGAGAGAGGGAGGGAGAGAGGGAGGCAAAGAGGGAGGGAGAGAGACAGACAGAGAGACAGAAAGTTTGCCTCACTTCTCTTCATTTAAAGAAAGACATCCTTATCTCCAGGTGATCACAGCGCTGAGAAAAAAATTTTTTTACATCATTAGATGAGAACCCTTTTATCCCAGTACTGTTGCTATGTTACAAGTCACCCAAACTTAGTAGCATAAAACAACAACTATTTTTCCAGTATCACAGATTCTGTGATACAGTATTTTTGGTATATTCAAAGAATTGTGCAATGATCAATTTTAAAACATTTTCATCACCCCCAAAAAGAAATCACATACCAATTAACAATCAGTCCCCATTTCACCCAACTTTCCTGGCCCTAGGCAACTACTAAACTACTCTGGCTCTACAGATTTGCCTGTTCTGGACATTTCATATAAATGGAACAATAGTATATGTGATCTTATGTGTCTGACTTTTTTTCAGTTAGCACAATGTTCTCAAGGTCCATCTATAGTGTAGCATATATATCACTACTCCATTCCTTTTTAATGGCCAAATAAATAACATTCCATTATATAACTATACTATATTTTCTTTATCCATTTATCAGCTGATAGACGTTTGAGTTGTTTCCACCTTTTTTTTTTTTTTTTTTTTGAGTTGGAGTCTCACTCCATCGCCCAGGCTGGGGTGCAGTGGCAGTGGCACACTCACTGCCACCTCAACATCGACCCGCTGGGCTCAGGCAATCCTTCTGCCTCAGTCTCCCAGGTAGCGAGAACTACAGGCTCACACTACCACGCCCGGCTAATTTTTTTATGTATTGTAGAGATGAAGTCTCGCCAAATTGCCCAGGCTGTTCTCCAACCCATGGGCTCAGGCAATCCCCTCACCTTGGCCTAACAAAGTGCTGGGATTACAGGCTTGAGCCACCGTGCCCAGCCAGTTTCCACTTTTTAACTGTTATCAAAAATGCCACTATGACTATTCATGTGTTTTTATATGGGCATATGATTTCAAGTCGGTTGGGTAGATACTCAGGGAGTGGAATTATTGGGTCATGTGGTAATTCTATGCTTAACATTTTGAGGAATTGCTAGACTCTTTTCCAAAGTGTCTGTGCCATGTTACATTCCCATCAGCAGTGTGTGAGGGTTTCACTTTCTTCACATCTTTGCCAATACTTATTTTTGTATGTATTTTTCATTTTAGCTAGTCTAGAGGGTGTGAAGTGGCATCTTATTGTTGTTTTGACTTCATTTCCCTTCTGGCTAATGATGTTCAGTGTCTTTTCATATATTTATTGGCCAATTGTATGTTTTCTTTGGAGACACGTCTATTCAGATCTTTTGTCCATATTTTAATTGGTTTACTTGTTAGTTATTGAGTTGTAAGAGTTATCT
This sequence comes from Tarsius wallacei, assembly GCA_963574415.1. Lineage (NCBI taxonomy): Eukaryota > Metazoa > Chordata > Mammalia > Primates > Tarsiidae > Tarsius > Tarsius wallacei. Next base: position 3,449 of record CAUYQG010204181.1, on the reverse strand, counting down.
GTATGTTCTAGATATAAATTCTATATCAGACATATGATTTGCAAATTTTTCCTCCCACTCTCACTTTCATGATAGTGTTCTTCGAAGGGCCAAAGTTTTTAATGTCACTGAAGTCCAATTTATCTATTTCTTCTTTTGTTGTTGATGCTTTTGGTATTACAGCTGACAAATCATTGCCTAACCCAAGATAATAAATATTCATCCTGTATTTTCATCTAAGAATTTTATAGTATTTACTCAGGGCAGCCTCTTCAAATTAATTTTTATAGATGGTGTGAGGTAGAATTCCAACTTCATACTTTTGCATGTGGATGTCCAGTTGTTCCCAAACCATTCATTGAAAAGACTATTCTTTCCCTGTTGAATTATCTTGGCATTCTTGTGGAAAATCAACTGACCATAAATATAAGGGTTTGTTTCTGGATTCTCAATTCTATTCCACTAATTCATAGGCCCAGCTTTATGTCAGTACATTTGTGTTGAATACTGTAGGTTTATAGTAAGTTTTGAAATTAGGAAGAGTTAGTTCTTCAACTTTGTTCTCCTTTTTCAAGGTTATTTGGCTATTCTGGGCCCCCACACTTCCATAATAATTTTAGGATAAGCTCAGCAATTTCTGCAACAACAAAAATAGCCAACTAAAAAGTTTTGGTAGGGACTTTGTGATCCTATAGTTCAGTTTATAGAGTATTGCCCTCTTAAAGATATTAACTTTTCTGATCGATAAACATGGATATTGATTGGCTAGACATGGTGGTTCAAGCCTGTAATCCCAGCACTTTGGGAGGCCAAGCTGAGAGGACTGCCTGAGCCCAGGGGTTCGAGACCAGCCTGAGCAACTTGGTGAGACCTTGTCTCTACAATATATCAAAAAATTAGCTGGCTGTGGTAGCGTGCACATGTAGTTCCGGCTACTTGGAAAGCTGAGGCGGAAGGATCGCCTGAGCCCAGCAGGTCGATGCTGGGACGACCTTGAGGGAGCCACTGCACTCTATCCAGGGTGACAGATTGAGACTCTGACTTAAAAAAAAAAAAAAAAAAACGATATCTTTCTACTTATTTAGGTCTTTTAAAAATTTTTTCAGCAACATTTAGCTGTTTTCAGTGCCAAGTCTTACACATTTTCATTAAACGTGTAAGTATTTTATTCTCTTATATTTGTGTCTTCTGTTTTTCTTGATCAGTCTAATTAAATGATCTTTTCAAAGAACCAACTTTTGGTTTATTGATTTACATTATTTTTTTATTCTCTGCTGCATTTATTTGTTTTGTAATCTTTACTATTTCCTCCCTTCTGCTTGCTTTATGTTTAGTTTGCTCTTATTTTTCAGGGTGGAAGCTAAAGTTATTGACTTGGGAACGTTCTTCTTTTTTAATTTATGCATTTGTAGTTATAAATTTCCCTCTTGGTACTGTTTTAGCTGCATACCATAAGTTTTGGTATGTTGTATTTTCATTTCCATTCACCTCAAAATATTTTTAAATTTCTCTTTTGATTTTGTTTTCAATCCACTTCATTATTAGAAATATGTTGTTTAATTTTCACATATTTGTAAATTTCCAAATTTCCTTCTCTTATTGATTTCTACAATAATTTCACTGTGATGCAAAACATATTTTATATTATTTCAATCTTTTAAAATTTATTGATGTCATCTATCATAGTGTTCCATGTGTGCTTGAGAAGAATGTGTATTCTGCTGTTGTCCAAGTCTTCTATTCTCTTGTTCCTAGTTGTTCTATCCATTATTGAAAGTGGGTTATGAACTTCACAATAATCTGGATATAATTTGAATGTATAATACTGAGTGACCCATCACAGAAACAAAGAACTGAGTACCATATGTTCTCACTTATAAGTGGACCTTGAACAATTATTGTAATTCTGTATGAAAAAGATTGGCAGTAGTGGGAAACTGCCAGGGGAGGGCAGGGGCGGTATTGGCAGTAGGGTGAGAATTTGCAGGGCACTGGGGGGCACATCTCATCAACAAGGGTACATGTATAATGAACATTGGTATACCTAGCCCTGAATCGTACCCCACATTTTTTAAATAAAATAAAAATAAAACATGAATAAATAATTTTTTTAAAAAAAGAAAGTGGGATAGGACCAGGTGCAGTGGCTCATGCCTATAATTTTAGCTCTTTAGTAGGTTGAGGTGGGAGAATCTTTTGAGCCCAGGAGTTTGATGCTACTGTGAACTATGATGGCACCACTGCACTCCAGCCTGAGCCTGGGTATTACCTGAGCCTGGGTATTAGGGCAAGACCCTGTCTCTAATGAGAAAAAAATAAAAAATAATAATGTAGGGTAAAGAAATCTCCAACTATTTTGTTGAATGATTATCTACTCGTAAGTATCTCCCAGATGCCTTACATTTAATGTGTTTAAAATTGATTTTATGCTTTCTCACTTCTCAAACCCATTTATTTAATGACACCCAGGTGCTCTCACCAGCAACTTGGTAATCAATCTAGATTATTTTTTCCTCATCTCCTACATCCCACTGATGACCGAGACCTGCTAATATAGCTCATCTGTTCACTCCTCTTTATTTTATCTATCCCTGCCCTACCTAGCTCAGATCCCTGCATCTCACATTAGATCTGTTATAATCAGTTTCCTTGCCATTGTTTTGCTAATGTTGTTCAACACACTGATTGTGTAAGACAACTCTAGAGGCACCCTCTCCTCTGGGGAGTCTTCCCTGTATGATCTCATACTCCCATCTGGGCTCTCAGCCTCCATGTATACATGTGTCCCAGGACTTGTCACATGATTTTACCACTTTCTTACACTCAGGACAGTTCTGTCTCTCATAGCAGAGTAGTGAGGAACACAGATTCTGGAGACAGACAGTATAGATTAAAATCCTTACTCTACCAGTCTCTAGTGTGATTCAGCCAATGATTAATCTCTCTATGCCTCAGTTTCCTCATTCATCACATGGGGATAACAGTACCTACCTCATAGGATTACATGGAATAGATACAAAGTACTTAAAATTTTTAAGTGTTAATCTTAATACTGTATTCACCTCTGTGGCCCCAGTACTTTTAGCAAAGGGGCTGGAAAAAAAAGCACTTAGTTCATGTAGCTTGAGCTAAAATGAATTAAACTTAATCTTTTTTTTTTTTGGTCTTTGCATATGCTATTCTGTTTTCTCTGTATGAAAGACTCTTCCCCTTACTCTTTCTTGCTTATTGATTAATTCATTTCTTCAAGATCCAGCTTGTGTGACCTTCCTTTGTGAAGAGGAGCCTTCCCCTCCTACCATAGGCAGTTGATCACTCTGCATTGTCCCTGTCACACAAAGTTCCTATGTGACTTTCGGTAGTTGCAATATTTTTTTTTTTTTTTTTTTTTTTTAGTTGGAGTCTCACTCTGTCGCCCAGACTGGAGTGCAGTGGCTGCTCCCGGCCACCGCAGCCTCGACCTGCTGGGC
>CAUYQG010204174.1:0-50064 GCA_963574415.1 Tarsius wallacei | reverse complement strand
GAGGGAGCTGAGACCCGAGCCTTCCCACCTGTGAGGGAGTAGCCCAGGGCGCAATAGCTGGCCCTGCGTGGGACCGGGGGTCCCTTAGCCTTGGACCAATGTGTCCAGCTTGGGCAAGGGGGTAGGGAAAGGAGGGCAAGAGTCTTTTGGGGGAACTCACATTCAGAGAATCTCACAGTTCCACCTATGTCATCACCATCTTAACCGGAAGCCTTGAGCTTTCTTTCTTTTCTTTCTTTATTTTCTTTCCTTTCCCTTCCCTCCCCTCCCTCCCTCCCTTCCTCCCTTCTTCCCTTCCTTCCTTCCTTCCATAGGGTGCTCTGACCACAGGCCTTTTAGTCACCAATGAAGGCTATGTTCAGTGGTAAGTCAGACTAGACATTTGGTGTAACTGTGACTGTACTATTATGATTATCCGTCAGTGCAAAAGGACTGAAGGAGCAAAGGTATGTTGGAATTAGCTTGATCTCAAAGATGACACTATCTGAGATGAATTGACAAGCTCAAGTTTCCTTATCTTCTTATTAGTTCCTTACTACACACAAGTATCTGTATAGATACTTGGGGAATGCATTACAGTGGATGAGCGAAAGGTGTCAAGGTTAACTGGAAAAAAAGTTAAAATAGTCAATTCAGAAAGGACTCAATGAGAGAGAGAAGAGAGAGAGAGAGAAGAAGAGGAGGAGGAAGAGGAGGGGGAGAAGAAAGAAAAAGGAAGGAAGGAAGGAGGAAGGAATGAAAGAAGGAAGGAAAGGGAAGGAGGGAGGGAGGGAGAGAAGGAAGGAAGGACCAGGGCAATATAATACAATTGACCCTGAACCATGGGGGGGTCACTTATAGGTGGATTTTTTTCAACCAAACACATTTTAAAAATAAAGTATTCTCAGAATGCAAAACTTGCATATATGGAGGGTCAAGTTTTCCTATAGACATGTTCTACAGGACTGATTGAGGGACTTGAGTATGCACAGATATTGGTATGCACGAAGGACGACTGTATTATGTATTATTGCAGTCACAAAAATGAAGCCAAGCACAGTTGAAGTGGAATAAAAAGTAAGCTCTCAGTATTGTGTAAATTGCTTGTGTGCATTTCTTAAGTTATCTTGGTAAGATGATATTAATAATAAGAAAAATCCAGCTGGGCTCGGTGGCTCAGCCTATAATTCCGTGCTTTGGGAGGCTGAGGTGAGTGGATTGCCTGAGCCCACAGGTTCAACACCCGCCTGGGCAACTTGGCGAGGCCTCATCTCTACAATACATCAAAAAAATTAGCCGGGCATGGTAGCGCCTGCCTGTAATTCTGGCTACTCGGAAGGCTGAGGCGGAAGGATCGCTGGAGCCCAGCAGGTCGAAGCTGCGGTGGGCGGGAGTGGCCACTGCACTCCAGTCTGGGCGACAGAGTGAGACTCCAACTCAAAAAAAAAAAAAAAAAGAAAAATCCTTGTGAGACAAAATAAATACTATTAGTTAGAGGCAAAAAAAAATCATATGGTTTGGTTTGTGCCCATTTAGGAAAGATTAAAAGAAGAATTTTGAAGGAGGATTGTGCAGCAGACCAAGGTAGATCTTGTGGAAGCGGGAAGGAAAGGTAACAGGAAAGACTTGAGCCTACAGGCATCCTGAGGGTCATAACCTTATCTTCCTTCTATTTACTTTCACACATTCTGTTTGTATCAGATAGGCAGGCAAAGGGGGGATGCTGAAATGGAAACATTGAAAAGAGTTTAATGAGGAGACTATTTACATGAGTTTGTGTAGGATTAAGGGAAATCAACAAGATATGTAGTAGCATCCCACAGGTAACAACCAAGTTATGTGCTTATCATAGGCCTGATATTGAGAAAAGATCTTGTGAAATGTAGCCATAGGAAGGGCACCTGTTTGGGAGCCGTGGGCATTAACTACTTAAAACCAAGACCCTGGCAGGAAGGGAACTAGTGGTGGTAGGTAGGAGAAATACTTAACCTGGTACCATGATTCGTAGGCACTTTAGAACAAGTTTAAAACTTTGAAATTTAGCAAATGGGTCTCATTCTGACTACATCTCTGAGAATCTTTAACCATATCTCCTGCTTGAAGCATGTCCTTTGTCTCAGTCCTAGAAACAATGTTCTGTTTTCTCTCTGTGCTGTGTCATGATGCCATATTTCTTTCCACATATGTATGTCTCCCTTTCTTTGCCTAGAGTATTTCCTCATTCCATTTTTCATTGTCTATTGCTCCCTTCCACATTCAATCATTCAATTTATATATATATATTTTTTTCCTGGAACTCATCATATCTGAACTTTTTGTATTAATTCTCTACTTTCTTTGCATTCACATTTGTCATCTTCATTTTTCTATTGCCAGGGATATTTCTTAGCTTTATCTTTCAGCTGGTCTATTGAATTGTTAATTTAATTTTATCATACTTTAGTATTTTGAAGAATCTTTTTTTTTTTCGTTTTTGCTCTTTTAAAGAAATTTTCTGTTCCAACTAACTGGATACAATGAATTCCATTATCTCTCTGAGGCTATTAATTATAATTACCGATTTAACATTTTCTTCTTTTCCCAGCATTATGGGCCTGCACATCCCCAGTTCATTTTTTATTTTTTTTGGTTGGTTGGGTGTGTGAATGTGTGTGTGTGTGTGTGTGTGTGTGTTTAATTTCTTATTTTGGTCTTTAATCAGTTTAGAGCCTTAAATAATATGCTATAATTTTTCATTTGTTTATTTAAATTAATATTCAAAATGGAACATTTAAAACTGAAGGACTAAAATGCTGATGAGAAGCTTTGTACAACTGGGCTATTCTACAAGTGACTTGACCACTTCACTGGGATACCAAAATGTCAGAAACTGTGGGTTGTTTACTTTGGGCTGCTCAGTTTCCTTAGAAAGTAATCCTCTAAACTTTTGCCTGGGGAAGAACAGATTGGTTGCAGTTACTTGAAAGTGGGATGTTGGCTGAGAGTCTCACCATTTCAGTAAAGTTTCATAATTCATTCCCTAAAGTAACACTATAGAGAAAATATATTATTTCAAATAATTTTTAAAGTTGGACAAATAAACCATATTTTTCTTCTCCTTTAAAAAAAATCTCAATTGGCTTCAGTTCAGCATGAACATCTTTTTCCTAAAATTGTGTCTTCAATATAGAAATTGATTAATATTATTCTTAAACTGTTGTGACTATTTCAATATAGAAAGCATAGAGATCATTTGTTATCTTAGAATTATTAATATTTATACCATTTTATATTTTAGATTATACTTTCATTCTTTAGGCAAGATCACAATATTATCTCAACTTTTTAAAAGGAAAACTTTTTGAAATTATGCAGTAATTAAAAAGTTGGCAAATCTCTCCCACAAAAAATAAATAAATAAATAAAATTGGAAACTGGCTGACAAATTGAGAAGTGTTTATTTATAAACTCTGGGTAAAATCAATGGAAGTCTCTTGGCTAGTGCAGCCCTCATCTTGCCTCAGTTCCATGGGTGAGGTAATTTTATCAGGAAAAGGCTGACTATGAATATCAGCAGATTAGCTACTTGAAGGAACTGAATTGCTTTGGAGCGGAAAGAAAACACCCATACCTAGTAATATCTTTTGTGAAAATAACAAATTCAGTAGGAAATAAATGGGGAGAGCCACAGCTCAGCTAGTCTGAGATTACTGTACCATTTGAGGCAAATGGAAGACCAAATGGAAATTTAATGTGGAGATCCTGGGAATGAAGGAGCCATATAAGCTCTTCATACACTCTTGTCTGACTGGGAAACTATGAAATTTTAATTAATAGAGGACCGGAGAAGTCCAGCAGAAACTATGAAAATTTTGTGTAATTGAGGACTAGTGAAGACTGGCAGACAATAAAATTTCCTGAACTTTCATCATGCTCCCTAACCCACACACAGATTAATCTTCAGAAGAAAATTTTATGGGCTTGAGTTACTGAGCACAATCATTGCACAATCATTGATCATTAACCTATAATGCTAGGAAACTTTTTCAGTATGATGAAAATATTCAAAATCTGAACAGTGGTGATTATTACACAACTTAAGACTTTAATGAAAATCACTGTACTGTGTACATTTACAAAATAGTTTCAGTTTATATTATGCAAATTATACTTCAATAAATCTGGTTTAAAAGAGTTTTCAAAGTGAAATTTTGTTTTAGTATATCAGTGGAAATTTCACTCAAGCATTTTTACCTTTTATATTTACAGGGTGATTATTCCAAATAGAAAACAATTTCTAAGCTCTTGTCCTCTAAGCATCATTTTTATCCCCCACTCAATTACTTACAGAACTCATAAATCTCCAAGGCAACAACTCCTTTTCTAAGAGAAGTCTATAAAAACAAAAATTTTTTAATGTTAGAGTAAAGTTACTGTTAAAAAATGCAAAACTTTACCACTTTTCTAATAAACTATTTTTTTTCCTCCTCAGGAAAGTTATATCTGTGAGAGTTCCAAAATGTATCAGTTGCCTTACCACACCTAACACTTTGGCTGATAACTATTTCCATGCACAAAATTGGAACTTTTCGGAATCTCAAAGAGTCCTTGGAACTCCATTCCTAATATTCCCATCCCAATTAAGAGATCTGTTGAGTTTTGTTTGGGGAAACGTATTCCCTTTTCTGAGTTTAGACTATTCCCTCTAAGATGTTTCAATGCTATAAATAATCTTTCCTCATCTCACCAATGCTTTTCAGGGGGCTTATATGATCAAGCAACTGTATTTCAGTGGAGCATCCCTTCAGTCTGATCCTTCATTAATTATCAATATGCCCCACAAAATGGGTCTAAAAGAGACAAATGGGTAAATTCTATTGATATCACTCATATCTCACTTTCGTTCCTCAACTCCTTTCCCTTCAAACTCCTATCTCTGCTTTTTCTGAGTGTTCTAAAAGACTTAGGCCACCAGTTGTCCAGAAATTTTTAAATAACATATTACTCTATCAGAACTCTAACACCTCTTGATAGTACCTTACTTTGACATATTACACATGATGCCAAAGACCAGTAGAGCATGAGTAATTGATTAGGCGAGACAGAGATGATTATAGTTGGAACTTGAATAAGAATTAGGTTATAGTTAAGGGAAGAAGTATCTATGCCTTTACAAGATGGGAGGGCGGGCTCCATTGGTACATTTTTTATATAATGAAAGAAAGATAGTATTAGGTTTATAGATCTAGTGGTTGAAATTTTAAAAAATTCCATTCAGATGGTTTCTGTCAAATAATTGCTGATGTTATTAAGCTCTTTCAATACAGAAAACATTGAACTATATTATAGGTAATTCGTTATTTTTTCTAGCAAAGAATCAAAATGTGTATAATATTTCATTTTATTTTGTCATATATTTGTGAAAACAGTTTTCTTGGTATTGTTGCTTTGAATAATTTCTATTATTATTTTTTGCTACTGCTTATAACTGCTTTCTTTTGTCCTTTCAATTCTAAAATATCCTTTGTAATTTAAATTTCTTAACCAATGAAGACTTTATTAAATATATCCTCAAATGAGATTTTTTGGGGGAGCATAGGTTTTCTCTTTTCAGTCAGTCCACATGTCTTTTCCCACCTTCTCTGCTCCATCATTTAATACCACACAGCAAAATTTATATTTGATTATTTATTATTTGTATTCTATATTTCTATTAACATAATTCTGTTGTCTATATAGTTTTGTAAAGGTATCTATCTTTTTGGAGACCTTTTCATTCATGTCCTGAATAGTTTTTTAAAAAATTTCTTTATGTAGCTTTTAAATTTTCACCTGAAGTTCATGGATCAATTTTATAGTCAACCTGGTATATTCTATTTCTGGAATTTCAAAGATTTTATTTTGACTAGGGTCTGTTGCTGAGGAGTTAGTGTGGTCTTTGGGAAGTATTAGAGAACTCTGTTTTTTCATATTGTCAGAATTATTTTTCTGGTTCCTTCTCATTGGGTAGACTATTTCTTCTTATCTGAAGTTGGCAGAGGACTGATATAGGTACTGTAGGGTTCCCTATGTTATACATAGTTTTGATGTGGTGAGTTTTCCAATTGCCAGCTGTTGCATTCCTGTGCTGGATACCTACACTGGTTCATGGAGTCCTGAGTGACTGGATTGGCTTGGACAGTAGATGTAACTGGGTTTTGGGATCAGGCCTTCCCCAAAGCGGAGATATTATATCTGATGTGGTGGGCTATGCTGTTGACCTTTGGCCAGGAGGTGGTGCTTGTGGGAGAAAGCCAGCTGCAATAGTGGCTGTAGAATTTCTCCTTGACAGGTGTTGCTCCAAGGAAGTGTTTAGCCAACCTAGGTGGAGGGTGATAATCTAGGGATTACTCAAGTTCTCTGTCTTTTCTGAGTCTTCAAGGGGAGTGCAGGGGTGGGAGGAAGAGCTCAAGGACCACAAAACTGTGTAATCTTGACTATTAAAATGGAGATTCAGAGGGAGTTCCAGGCCACTGAGGTAAAGCTGTTGTGCAAGGCAGGCACAGAAGAGTTTACATGGGGAGTGGGAGGTTACTATAGCAGTGAGTCCCATGCAGCACTCCACCTAAGCCTCAGTTAGTTTGCTTTCTAAATGTCAAAGTGCAGCTGACCTCAAAGCCTCAGATGATCTCATGGCAGCCCACCCTAGCCAGGAACTATCTGCCACTGAGGAGTTTGCCTCTGGGGCCCATCCCCTTCCACTCCGACTAGAAAGCAGCCATGCTGCCTGAAAGGGTTGTATTCCTGTGATATAGTGGTTGAAGCTGCTCAGGGCTTTTTTTTCCGCACCACTCCATGTGGGCTGTGGCAGAGCATAGCTGTTGGTAAGGCAGTTTCCTGTGAGGGACTGCAGTTCTGCACGGCTCAGGAAGCCCTTCAGATCCATGGCAGGAGCACAGAACTCCTGAATTCTCCTTACTCACCTGTGTCTGGCTGCCAGTGGTCTGTGGTAGTCCAGGCAAGAGTCTGGCTTGTTCCAAGTTGATGGATTTTTCTGTTCTTTGCCTTATGTGGTTATTATCACCTCTTTGAAGAGTTGTGGGGCAACTCTTCTGTTCCTGTTCCTCTCTGGGTGCTGAGGAACTCTATGTTGATTTACTTCAAAGAAGAAGCACACTCTATCTGACTCATGTAGACCATCTTAATCCAGAATCCTTGTTATTTATATTCAATAATTAATTTGATTCATCCATGACATTTTGTGAGGAGTAAGCTATTTTGCACTTCGTCCTTCCAATTTGTTTTATCTGACAATCTTTTTATCATGCTTTTTAATGACATCCTTATGAATCCTTGCTTCGTGTGTGAAAGAGAACCAAGAATGAGTGGTTTATTGTGAAGAGAGTAATAGTACAAAATTTAGCGAAGGTGGTACTTTTGGGAGGCATTTCATTGACTTTTATTAGTAATCTCAATGTCAAAAGTCAATAACATCTTGGTACCTTTAAGGCTGTATCTCAATAGGCAAGAACTCAATGGAAGTGTCTCTCATTGTCACTTCCACTGCGATCATAATGGCTCACAAGCAGAAAGTAAAAATAGAATCATTATTCATACTTTGTCTGCCAGGTTTCTAGATGTAAGTGCTTTTAATGGAAATGCCTCATATGCGCAATTCTCTCAATTCTGGTATTTGTAATGAAAAGTTTAAGAAAGCATATACTAACTTTTAGATTTTATGTGCCAATGGCTGTTTCATTGATCCATATATTTCTTTACTGTCACTTTCTAGAATAACAGAAGAAAGATAAATGCTATACCTATGTATACACAGCTGTCAAGGCCTGTTGACATTATACTGACAAAATGATATGTGTGGGAGAATTATTACTTACTTTCTACCCGCAGAGCCCCTGAATTCTGCTTTAGAAGGTCTCTTAATATCTTAATTAATTACTTACAAAATATAACTTTCTATTAACAACAAAAACAAATGAGTTTCTTCTGTTTTGGTTTTGACTTTTTTTGGTGTATGATCTTGGGATAAAGTTTGCTTACTGATCTCTACCTGAAGATGACACTAATAATGTTAAGAAATTCTGCAGCCATAGAAATGAGGCCCAAATTCATTTCTTTAACCTTCATTGAACTCTTTGTCAAATCTTGCTGTGTTTTTGTTTTATCCATCTTGATATGGAGTACTTTTTTTGTTTTTTGTTTTTGAGTTAGAGTCTCACTTTTATTGCTCAGGCTGGAGTGCAGTGCCACACTTACAGTCACCGTAGCCTTGACCTGTTGAGCTTAGGCGATCCCTCGGTCTCAGCCTTCTAAGTGGCTGGAACTACAGTCGCACGCCACCACACCTGGCTAGTTTTTGTGACTTATTGTAGAGATGAGGTCTCACCAACTTGCCCAGGCTGGTCTCGAACCTTCAGGCTCAGGCAATCCTCTCACCTCGGCCTCCCAAAGTTCTGGGATTACAGGCTGAGCCACCACGCTTGACCGATGTGGAGTACTTTTTATTATCTTGTGTATCAGGTTAATATTTTCCAGACTGTACTTTATTTTCATCTTCATTTTTCCCTCGACAATAACGCAATTTTAGGGCATAATTTCAATTATTTTCAGGGATTTTGTAAACATACCATATATGTCAGAATTTTAAGATATGAACATTATAAAGTAAAAGTTTGTTTTTACTGGTTTAAAAACATGAAGTATGAAATGTGGTGTATATAAATGTTATATATACTACTTGATATCTGTAAACAGATAATAATTTTAGTATCTTTTGTTAAATATTTTAATATAAGATAGTTCCCAGAAAAACGTAATAGTAATTAGAAAACATTTTTTTTCTGATAAAGTAATTATTGTAATAGTAATTAGAACACACTTTTTTCACACCGCTGTGAAAATGGATGAGGGGTTAGCTCATGATGCTTGGGATTAGCTCACAAGAACATCTTACCAAACTTTGAATGCACAATTCACTTATATACCCATCTTTGGTGATGAAAAAATCAAGTAGATGGGACCAATAGTCCAAGCAATTCAATTAATCACCAGATCCCCATATGTTAAACTAAGGTTGACTCCTAAAGCAAGTCACCTCATGAGAGAACATCATCATAACCAAACTTCTCAACATCATTGGGTGGTATCTCCCCAGCTCAACTGTTGACAATTTTTTCTGTCCAGAATGAGATTTGTCACTGTCAGGATATTTCCACCTTTGTATAACCTAGAGGAACAAAGTGAGATGCTGTTTCCTTCTCTTCTTCTCCTTTTACACCCTCTTTCTGTCCTCAGCATGCAATAGTGTAGGCAAAGAGTGGATACATGAAATTCCTGTTAAAATTATTTTACTCCTTTGCTCTTGATGCATTCCTAACATACCTTATGCTAAAACTCTCTGACACCTGGAAAATATGAGAAATTTTGATTACAGCTTTATAATTCAAACCCAAGAAACTTCCTTTATCCCAATTCCTCACTACTACCGGGAACAAACCATTCAAATCTATGAGACAAAGTTGGATGCTGCCTGGGGATAGCTCACAAGAACATCTTGCCAAACTTTGAATGCACAATTCACTCATAAATTGTTCTGATTTTAAGAACTTTATTGTGAAGAGCATGCCAAATCATTCTGAATGTGATAGGCAAAATAGTGACTCTTTAATTATGTCCATGTCTTAGTCCCCATTACCTGTAAATCTGTTACATTGTGTGGCAGAGAGGAATTATATTTGATAATCAGCTAACCTTAAAATAGTGAAGTTATCCTGGATTATTCAAATATGCTTAATGTAATCAGAAAAGTCTTTATAAGGTGAAGAAAGGGGCAGAAGAGAATTAGGGAAATGGCAACTTGAAAGGAATTTGTGTCAACATGGCAGGTTTTGAACATCAGCCAAGAATTATGGTCAGTCTCTAGACACTGGAAAAGACAAGAAAAGGGATTTTACCCCTAGAGCCTCCATAAAGGAATGGAGCTTTTTTGACACCTTGATTTTGGTCCAGGAAGACCCACACTGGTCTTCCGACCTGAAGTGTAAAATAATGAATTTGTGTTATTTTAATCCTATACATTTGCGAAATTTTTTTAATCAATAGAAAACTAATATACTGATTTTATAAAAAGATGTTTTACTTTCTCTGGGAATCATCTGGGTCATTTTGTTATAGTTGTTAATAGATTTACAAACCTAAATGTCAGTATATTGTTGATGAATTGGGGTATTATAGTGGTTAGGACTCAGACTGTAATTCTGGAGCCAGGCTGACAATCTGCTCTCAAATACTAGATCCTTCACTTACCAGCAGTATGAATTTGTTGACTTCTATTTCCTTTAGTTGCTGTAGCTATGACAGATGAGTTGCAGTAGAGGTTGTGGTGCCCATCTATTTACAAAGTAGGTTCATCTATTCTCTAGCTGCTGGGAGTGTGAACTTCTAAAGGTTGCATCAGCTTTTCCAGAACACCATTCTTAACGAATGGGAGCAGTCTCACCTGAAAATGCCTGTGTGGTTATGACCCTACCCTGGGATTTGTATGAAGGCAGTCAGCAGCCGAAGACAGGCTAACAGGTGCTGCAAGAACCTGGTCTCTTGTTTCAACAGAAAAACCATGGCAGTGTAATTCATACTGGGGAGGAGCCCTGTAGATGTGAAATGTGATTACGAAGTGGCATTGAAGTGAAGGATCATGTTTTGCAGTGCTTATTAGACAGTTATTGGCTTGTATGTTTATTTTAACACAACAAAAAATACATCTTGCTTCCACTTTTAGGAATACTGAGTCTATGTACTTTTTCTGTTAAGTAAAATTAAGAATCCTGAATATTTTATTTAAAACAAACATAAGAAGACTCTGAAAAGTGGAGAAACATCAAGATGCAAGAAAACATGATAGTAAGGTCTATGCTTTCTTTTATTTTCGCTTTTTTTTTTTTAACTTCCTGCCTCACATATCTCAGTGTTCTATCTGAAAGAGACAGCAAACCAGAAACACCAACCGTGGAAAATTATAAAAAGCTTAAAAAAAAGCCTACTCTCTCTAGCCAAAAGATCAGGACGGTGGCAGCTTAGCAAGACATAAAGATAATTTAGACAATAACTGTTTTATTCCAACCAAACACTACAAAAAATACTGGCTCTACCACCCCCCACACCAGCAAAGGTTAAGTGAGGAGCTTAGATTTCTACTCTGGCCAGTGTTTAATGAGGCACCCCACTCCTCTGCCAAGAGAGTTTCTGATTATGTTACATAGGAATCTGGGACTTTTAGATTCACCAGGCAGTAACAACTGTCTACCTACCCTTGCCCCTATAGTCAGAGGAAAACATGTGGACAGCCTTATTGTCCACTCAAATCTGGCAATGACAAGAAAGCCCTCCCTTTCCCCACTGGGGAAGTGTCTGAGGATTCCTGGTGGAGAGTCAGGACTGTCAGTGTGCCCAGGGATAATGAGACCACTCCACTTGGTTGGTGAAGGTCACCCTCATGAAGTGCAGCTACCACTCACAGCAAGAATGGTATCAGCAGAGGCCTATGGGTGAGGTAGAACTTCCACCCTTGCTCAGCAGTAAGGAAAAGTCTTATCTCAGTCCATTTGACTGCTAAGACAAAATGACTAAGACTGGGTTACTTATAAACAATAGAAATTTATTGCTCACTGTTCCAAGGCTAGGAAGTCCAAGATCAAGGTGCCAGCAGATTCAGTATATAGTGAGGGCCCGTTCCTCATAGATCATACTTCTGTTTTTTATAGATGGTGCCACTGTGAGGGCATTCCCTTCGACCTCTTTTATAAGGGCACTAATACCATCCATGAGGGCAGAGTTCTCATTACTTAATCATATCCCAGAAGTCACTATCTTTTAATAATGTCACATTGGGTATTAGGTTCTAACATATTCATTTCTGAGGGACACCAACATTCAGACTCTAGCAAGTGTCTACTTCCTTCACATGCCATGGAAAACCTGGGTTCCTCCCCTGGTCTGGTAATAATGAGACCATGGTTCCCTACTCCCTGCTGAAGCAATGTCAAAGGAAGCTCACTATAAAAGAAGATTTAATGGAGGCCCATAACACCCAAAATGTTTATATTTTAATAAAAAATAATAAATAATACCAATCTCTGAGAAAATATCAATGTAGATGAATAAAAAAATCAATAAATGTAAACACCAACACAATAATGATGTTAGTGTTACTCAACAGAGAATTTGAACCAGTCATAATAAAACATTTCAATAAGCAATTATGAACTTATGCCTCCCAAAAATATTTTGAGGCAACTATTAGCAAAACCAGATAACAACAAAACAAAGAATAAGAAAGGAAAAAAAAACCCTGGAGACAAATATCTTAAATAGAAACATACAAAATTCTTAACAAGATTTGAGCAAATGGAATTTAGTAATATATGAAAAGAATTAGATATCATGATCAAGTGAGATTTACTCCAGGAATTTAAGACTGGGTCAATACTTGAAAATCTATTAAGATGTTAGAGAAGAAAAGTCACATGATTATATCAATTAATGCAGAAAAACCACTTGATAAAATTCAACACCCATTTATGGTAAAAATCTCTCCACACACTAGAAATAGAAGAAAACTTCCTCAACTTGATAACAAGCATCCACAAATAGTCTACAGCTAGTATTATGCTAAATGCTGAATGACTGAATGCTTTTCTCCAAGAGAACAGACAAGGCAAAGATGGCCCTTCTCACTACTCTTATTCAACATAATACTGGATGTTCTATCCAATGAGGACAAGAAAAAGAAATACAGATTGGAAATAAAGAAATCTATATTTGCAGAAGACATAATTGTCTATGTGGAAAAGCCTAAGAAATTTTCAAAATAACTGGAACTAGTGAATTCAGCAAAGTCACAGAGTACAAGACCAAGATATAAAATTAAATAGTTTTTCCACATACTAGCAATGAAAACTTGGAAACAGAAATTTTAAAAAATACACAAGTACTTATAATAAAAATATATAGATGTAAATTTAATAAAACATGCACAGGACTTGTATGCTGAAAATCACAATATGTTAATGAAATAAATGCAATTTTAAAATGTCATAATAAACTTTGGGAGAGGAATGCCTGAGCCCAGGGGTTCGAGACCAGCCTGGGGCAACTTGATGAGATCTCATCTCTACAATAAATAAAAAAATTAGCCGGGAGTGGTGGAGCGTGCCTGTAGTTCCAACTACTTGGAAGGCTGAGGTGGAAAGATCAACTGAGTCCAGCAGATTGAGGCTGCAGTTGCCGTGAGCATGCCACTGCCCTCCAACCTGGGCAACAAGAATGAGACTCCAACTCAAAAAAAAAAGAAAGTCATAATAAAAAACAGTGACAACAACAAATGTTTTTAATGAAACAGAAAAAGCGTATTACTCATACAGCACTGGTGGGAACGTAAAATGCTACACCCACTCTGGAAGACATTTTGTTAGTTTCTTTATTCTATTCTTTTTTCTTTTCTCTTTACAAACCCTTGTGTCGAGGGCTGACTTTCAATAGATCGCAGTGAGGGAGCTGCTCTGCTACGTTTGAAATCCCCACCCAGAAGCATTAGTTTCTTATAAAACTAAACATGCAATTACTATATGACCTGGAAATTGCATTCTAGGACATTTATCCTAGAAATATGAAAAGTTATGCTTATACTAAAACTTGTACACAGATGGTCATAGCAGTTTTACTGGTAATAGCCAAAAACTACAATCAGCTCAGATGTCCTTCAGTTACATATTATGGACTACTACTCCGCAATGAACAGGAATGGACTACTGATACCATAACAACCTGGATGAATCTCCAGAGAATGCTCCATTCCAGAAGCTTTCATACTGTATGATTCCATTTATATACGATTCATTGAATGACATAATTGTACAAATGAAGAACAGATTAATGGTTACCCAGGGTTAAGAAAAGAGTAGTGGAGGTTGGATGTGAGAGGATAAATCATCAACTTAAGGAATCTTTGTGGTGATTAAAATATCCTTCATCCTGACGGTACCAATGTCAATGGATGTTTCACTGCATGTACTATTGTTTTGCAAGATATTACCATTGGGGGAAACTAGGAAAATATCATATGGGTCTACTCTTTATTATTTCTTATAACTGCATGTGAATCTGAGATTATCTCAGAATGAAATTTAGTTGAAAAATTCTAAGAAAATCACAAAAAATACAGCTTAAAGATTGCTGCCTATTTCAAGTGAGTTTAGATCTTGTATATATATTTTTGAATAAATTATTTGGAAGTCTTTTTTGGTAATTTCTATTTTAGTGTAAATTTTCCTGAATCATATTTTTATTGATTGCTTTCATTTCTTCTTTTGAAAATTTATTGTTTTCGCTTATTATTGGATAGTACTTTTTTTTTCAAGCTATTGTCAGTGATCACATGTTTCATACAATTAAGTGTTCATATTTTGGGAGCAGATTTGGTTTTGGAAACAGTCTTAAATGATTAGATCTTATATTTAGTAAATGGAGAAGGCATCAACCTAGAGTAGCAGGTTTTTGTTTAAAACCAAGATTCAATTACACAAATTGATTTTATTTGTGATATTCAAACTGTCTCTGGAGTCAATTTCCAACAAGGTGTTTTAAATATAGTTTTAACTGTGGTGACATAACAATATACACATATAGATTTCCAAGATAAGGTATCTGGATGCTTTTCCTCTGGAATATTTGTTTAAATAATATTTAAGAATGTTGTTTAAATATCTCATTATCTATTGGCCATTCCTTGTATTAACAAGGAGAAAAACCATGAACCAATGGTTAAACAACTTGTATACATCATCACACATTTCTGCAAGTTTTTGTTTCAATTAATAGCAGGGTGCTGCACTGGCACAAACTGCTGCTGTCCTGCCCAAGGTTATCTCGCGAAGAACAATTGAGGGGAAACACCAAAACAGAAAAGAAAATAGAAATCCAGTGAGATAATGAAGTTGTTCTAAATCAGTGGGTATGAAGCTACTGGGGTGGGGGTTTGCTTTTGCAGTGGTCATAGCTATTGCATTTGTGGGATAATTAAATTGGAAAGGACTTTTAGAGCTTTTTTCTTGATTGACCCACTGCCATTGTTTGGGGACAATTAGTGGCAACATAGGAGTCCTCAGAAATAAAACCGAATCAAGATGCACTGCTTCGAAGGAACCACAGAGTAAAGTAAAATTTATCATATAGTTGTCTTATCAATCCTTCTTTTAGATCTTTGAACTTTCTTTACAATCTAAGGAATATTCCTTCTAACTGTCCCTTTTTCTCTGGAGACTGAATACTCATATCTGGTAATTAAAGAATAAATTCAGGAGTGGCTAATCTTACTTTTACAGTTAATAACTAAGTTGGAAATATTTTACTACTTCAAAATTTTGGGTCTCTAAAGTATTCATTCCCATTAAAGTTTATTTTTGCTAGATGACCTAAATATGATTCCCTAGTACTAAAAATAGAGATTCCACTTGCCACTTAGCAAACAAGTATACAATGGAGCTACTTGTATTGTCTAGGTTGATTGACCTCAGTTGATACATAATTTAGGGAGGAAAGTTAAATCTGGAATTCAGTTCTGCCAATAATTTAGATCCCTTAGCAGAGACAATTTGATTTATCTCATTAAGAGTCTTGGCCAACTGAGGTACTGATTGAGGGAGAAGAAAACAAATGGGAAATAAAGGATTAAAGTGATAAATAAAAACTATGATCTTGTGATCAGTTACAGAAACAAGAGCTATAGTAGCTTTAGATATTATTCTTTATATATGATGTACATTTTAAATTCAGTAGACTTTTTATTCTCTCCCTTTGTCCTATTTATTTAAATAAATAAAAATGTTTGTGGTTGAATTTAAAATTTTGTCTTTGCATTGCAGACTATCTAGATGTGATTATGACTGTTAGTGAAGGAATTAACATTTCTAGAGATGAATTTATGGATACTTGGTACAATTTTGTATGAAGTCTAGTTACATTAAAATATGTTGAAGTTGCCAGACATGGTGGCTCAAGCCTGTAATCCCAGCACTTTGGCAGACCAGGGCGAGAGGATTGCCTGAGTCCAGGGGTTCGAGACCAGCCTGGGCAACTTGGTGAGACCTTGTCTCTACAATACATCAAAAAATTAGTTGGGCGTGGTGGTATGCACTTGTAGTTCAAGCTACTTGGAAGGCTGAGACAGAAGGATGGCCGAAGTACAGCAGGTCAAGGCTGTGGTGGCCATCAGCGTGCCACTGCACTCCAGCCTGGGCAACAGTGAGACTCCAATTAAACAAACAAACAAAGTATATATATGTGTATATATATATATAGATATATGATGACGTTTTTATTGTGATTGCATAGAAGATTAGATATGGATAGAAAGAAGTATAAGGATGCCAAGTGTTCACGAGTTTGGGCTGTCCTGGAAAACATTTGACGCTCTCAACTTTACACTCCCCTTCTGTACCTTCCTGTCTTCTGCCATGTAGGAGGTCTGGGAACTACATTTCCCAGATGCCCTTGTCAACTGGTTTCCTGCTTAGTTCTGCCAATGGCCTCCAAGAAGAGAAGAAGAATGTCACTTTTTAGAAATGATGCCCTGCTTGCCTTCTGGTGGTGATACTATAGTAAGGACATAGCAGTGACATTGCTAACTAGTGATGAAAACCAGGGTGGCAGTAGTGATGACAGGCCTTGGTGGCAGGGGTGGTAGCAATTGTGAAAGCAACAGCAGTGGGCTTTTGGATTCTTTCTTAGGCGCTTAAGTCTCCACAAGAGCTGGCTTGGTGGTACAGTGAACCTTGTATCTGGGTAGCACCATTGTTTTGTTACTTCCTAGGAATGTAGAAGCTTCCGCAATAATTCGTTTTTATTTAACATTATATCTTTTTGCCTCCAACCATTTAAAACTCTTGGTGAATCAAACAAACAAAAAACAAAATATTTTCACCCAATTGTTATGATTAAATCGCCTATTTGACATTTTTCCTTTTTGGATGCTAGTTTTAAGTCGAAAGCAAAGAAAGAAAGTGTTGTGTATAGCTGAGGATAGGCACAGAAATGCTTATAGCAGCACATTAGCAAAGATCTGTAAATAGTAAAATGACTATTATCAGAGGTTTGATAAAAACACAATGAATATGTACAACTATCAAATAAATGAATATACTTATATGTGGCAATATGGTTTTTATGTTTATTAAATATAGTTCATAGATTATAAAACTCACTGTTTTGCAGTATACTGTTTAGTATTCTTAAGTATATTCACAGACTTTTTAATCATTCTTATTTAATTTTAGAAAATTTACATCACCCCTAAAATAAATTTTATGTCCTTTACTAGTTACTCCTGATTCTATAACCAACCTTCAGCCCTAGGTAATTGCTAACATACTTTAAGCTTCTATAGATTTGCCTATTTTTAGGCATTTTGTATATATCACATCATACCACATGTGTTCTTCTGTTATTAGTTTCTTTTAGTTAGTTTAATGTTTTCAATATTTATTCATTTTAGCATGTATTGATATATTCTATTTATTGCCACATTATATTCTATTGTATTGATAGGTCACATTTAATTTATCCATTCATTGGTTAATAGATGATTGAGTTATTTCCACTTTTTTGGCTATAATAATACTGCTATGAACACTTGTGTAAGTTTTAGGGTGAATCTATGTTTTTAGTTATCTTTGGCATATAGTTCGTGAAATTGCTGAGTCATATGTAGCTCTATATTTAATATTTTCAGAGGAATTGACAAACTTTTTTCCTCAGTGACTTCACCATTTTACAATCCTTCAGCAATGTGTAAGATTTTAAATTTCTCTGTATCCTTACAAAATCTTGCCTATTGTTTTAATTTTAGCCATCTCAGTGGGTGTGAACTGTTATCACATGGTTTTGGCATGCATTACCCTAATGACTCATGATGTTAAGCATGGTTTCATGTGTTCATTGGTCATTGGCATATATATCATCTTTGGAAAAATCTTATCCAAGAATTTTGCTCATTTTTAAGTTCAGTCATTTTGTTCTTAATTTTTTTAGTTTATTTTTATTTTTTGGTTTTTAATTGTTTAATTGTGAGAGTTTTTAAAATATTCTAAATACATGGTTTGCAATTTTTTCCCCATTATGTCTGTGGTCTTTTCACTTTCTTGATAGTGGAGGGAATATTATGCAGTCATAAAGAAGGACAAAATTATGGACTTTGCAGCAACTTGGATAGATTTAAAGTCTATAATACTCAGTGATATATCACAGAAACAAAGAACTGAGTACCACATGTTCTCACTCATAAGCTGATCCTGAACATTTATCATAATACTATAAGAAAGAGATTGGCAGTAGTGGGAAACTGTCAGGGAAGGGGGGGGCACATAACATCAATAAGGGTACCTGATCTCAAACTTGGCAAAGTGGGGACCAAAGGGAGGTCCAAACATTACCTATCTGATGACCACTTATCTATTTAATCCTGAATTGTATACCACATCTTTAAGATAAATAAAAATAAATTTAAAAAACCCGTAGAAGTATTTAATTTTGATGAAGTCCAACTCATTTATTTTTTCTTTTGATATTTGTTTCATTGATACCTTATCCAATAAGCAACTTCAATCTAAAGTACCAAAGACTTAGTTTTATGTTTTCTTCTAACAGTTTTATAATGATATCTCTTTTGTGATTCATATTGCAAATAATTTTTGTGTATAGTGTGAGGTAGAGGTTGAACTTCATTTATTTGCCTATGCATAAGAGGGGGAACCCTGAAAAAACAGAATTGTTTTTTGGGGGGCAGGTCCTTTGTAGTACACCAGAAATTTATTCCTCTGGATCAAACAGTCAACCAAAGTTTTTATTTGAAAGTTCTGAAAATGTTGCATCATGATTTGTGAAAGAAACATCCCAAGTTGTGACAAACAGATGACTGGTTCTTTTACCATACAGCGCATATGCCCACACTGAGTTGAATGTTCAGCAGTTTTTGATAAAAAACGGCAAGACCTTGTGCCTCACCCTTCTTATTCTTCTGATCTCAGCCCTGGTGACTTTTTTCTTGTTTCCCTAGATGAAAAGGTCCCCAAATAGAAATGTTTTGCTAGTGTGGAAGAGGTAAAACAAAAAATGGCAGAAGCACTAAAAGGCATCAAAATTGATGAGTTCAAAAACTGTTTTGAGCAGTGGGAAAGCATCTTGATAGACGTATTCCATCAAACAGAGAAAGTACTTTGAAGGTGACTGACTTTTAAACATGAAAGAATAATTACACAATAATTTATAAATGAACTCTATTTTTATATAGAGGAACCCTTCATATATAGTTATCCTAGCACTTTTTTTGGTCAGTATCTCATTCTGTTGCCCAGGATGGGTTGCAATAGCACAATCACAGCTCAATTCACTGCAGCCTTGACCTCCTGGAATAGGGAGATTCTTCCTCCTTAGCCTCCTGAGTAGCTTGGACTACTGGTGTGTGACACCACACCTAGCTAATTAAAAAAAAGTGTAGAGACAAAGTCTCATTATGTGGTCCAGGTTGGTCTAGAATGCCTGACTCAAGCAGTTCTCCTTTCTTGACCTCCCAAGTTATTGGGGTTACAGGCATGAGTCACTCAACTGTTTATTTTTCTTGCATAATTCCTCTGGATAGAATCTCAAATACAGTGGGTAAAAAAAAAAAAAGTAGCGAGAGCAGACATCGTTTTCTTATTTCAAATCTTAGGGGGAAAGCATTCAGTTTTACACATCTAAATATAATTTTATCTGTGAATGTTTGGAAGATTACCTTTATCAGATTGAGACAGCTCTCTTCTATTTCAAGTTTTTTCTATTATAAAAGAGTATCCGATTTTGCAAAATGTCTTTTCTGCATCTATTAAAATGATCATGCGGTTTTGTCCTTTGTTCTTTCATGATGGTATATTACATTGTTTGGCTTTCAGATATTATGCCAACCTTGTATTACTGAGATAAAGCCCACTTGGTCATTGTATGAATTCTTCTGATAAGATGCTGGTTTCACAGTATTATTTGAGGAATACCTGTGCTTTGTATTCATAAGGAATATTGGTTTGTGGTTATTAGTTTTTGTGATATCTTTGGAGTTAGAATCAGGGGAAAACTAACTTTAAATTTAAAAAGTGTTCTTAGAAAGTATTGCCTTTTTTCTTATTTCAGGAAGAATGTTTGAAGGATTGGTATTAATTTTTCTTTGAATATTTGGTAGAATTCACCACTGAAGTCATCTGAACCTTAACTTTCTTACAAAAATATTTTAAATTATTAATCAAACCACTCTAATTATTATAGGTATATTCAAATAGTCTTTTTTTTCCTCGAGTTAGTTTTAGTAGTTTGTGCAATTCTATGAATTTGTTCATATGCTCTAGAATATAATTTTTAAAATTTTTTGGCATACAGTTATTTATAATCCTATTTATTTCTGCAAAGTTGTCAGTGATGTCATTTCTTTTCTGATTTTAATAATTGAAGTTTACTCACTTTTCTTGGTCAGTTTTTCAAAAGATTTGCTTTTTAAAAATCTTTTTCAAAAAAATCTTAGCTTTTGTTAATTTTCATCATCTTTTTCTATTATCTACCTTAGTTACATTAAATTTAATTGTCCTTATTTTCTTCCTTCAGTTTCCTTTGGGTTAGGTTCAGTATTTTTGTATTTGTTTTTTTAGTTTCTTAAAGTAACAGGTAATGTTATTAATTTGTTATTTTTTCTTTTGAAATATAGATATTTGTGGCTATACATTTTCCTCTTAGCACAATTTATGAACCCCGTAAATTTTGGAATGTTTTGTTTTTCTTTACATTTATCTCAAGTTATTTACTAAGTTATTTTGTGACTTCTTCTTTGTTCTTTTCATTATTTAGGAGTTTGTTGTTTAATATCCACATATTTATGAATTTGTCAAATTTTCTTTTGCTATTAATTTTCAATTTAGTCAAAGAAATCACTTTTATGATGCTAATACTTTCAAGATTTTGAGTCTTGGTTTATGGTCTAAAATGTAGTTAAGAAAATATTCCTTTTGTAATTGAAAATTATATGTTCTGCTGTTGTTGGGTGGATTTATCTATTGATGTCTTTTAGATTTAGAAGATAGACAGTGCCTTTTAAGTCTACTTTTCCCCATTTTTAAAATCCGATTGTTCAATCCATTCTAGAACATGGAGGTATTAAGAGTCTTTAACCGTTATTATTTTAGTCTATATTTTTCATTTCAATTTTGTCAACTTTTGTTTCAGGTACTTTCAGAATCTTTTGATACCCAAAATTGCATATATATTATCATTTGTATGCCTTCTTCATGGAATTTTTTTTATTGTAAAATGTCTTTTGTGGTGTTTAGCAACAACTTTTGTTAAAAGTTTATTTTGTTTGTATTAGTATAACCTCTCCAGTGCTTTTGGTTATTGGCTACATAGTGCATATTTTTACCTTCTTTTATTTTCAAAATGTTTCTGTATTTGAATATGTCTGTCTTTTGTAGATACCATGTAACTAAATCATGTTTTTACTTCTTAAATTCATTCTGCCATCTCTGACTTTGATTGAAGTGTTTAATTCATGTATACTTAATGTAATTACTGATTAAGTGGATTTATATCTACACATTTGCTATTTTTTACATTTCTATGTCTTTTTGTTTCTCTATTTCTAAATCACTGTTTTCTCTTTTAAAAATAGGTGTAGTATAATATTTTAATTTTTTTGCAGTTTATCTTACTGGGATATTTAAGATTAATAAAAATTAATTTTAACAGTATGCAAGTAGACTATAAGAACATTGCTTCAATATTATTACATTCCACTTACCCTCTTTTGGGTATTAATATTATACAAATTACATTTGAATAAACTCTAGGCTAATGTTGTACAGTTAACTTTTAAATCAAGTAGAAGAGGAAAATACAAAAACACATTTATACTGTGTTTTATATTTCCCTATGTTATGCTGCCTTCACTTATGCTTTTAATTTCTTTGTGTTAATTTATCTTCTGTCTAGTCGACTTTCATTTCAGTTTGAAGGATGCCCCTTATATTTCTTGTAGTGCAGGTCTGCTGTTGATGAGTTCTTTTATACTTGAAAAAAATCTAGAGACATTTAATTGAATCTTCATTTTTCGAAGGATGATGTTGCTGGATGTAGATTTCTTACGTTTATTTTTTCTTTCAGCACGTTTGAATGGTAAACCTACTACTCTTTAGCCTTTATAATGTCTCAAGAGAAATTAGCTGCTAATAATAATAATGAGGTCTCTTTGTACATGATAAGTCATTTTTATTTTGCTTGTATATGATAAGCATTTTTATTTTGTTGCTTTAAAGATTTCCTGTCACTTCTGGTTTTTCACAGTTTGACTGTGGCATGTCTGGGTGTGGTCTTGTGAGTTGAGCCTACTTGGATGCATTGAACTCCTTGTTTGTGTACGTTAATATTTTTCATTATATTCTGGGCATTACTTCTTAATTCTCTCCTCTTCTCTGAGACTTTCATTGCACATACGTTGATATGTATAATGGTATTCCACAGGTCTCTATGGCTCTGCATATTTGTTTTATCATTCTTCTTTTCTTTCTGTTACTCAAATTGGATAACCTCAATTGGTCTACCTTTAAGTTTCTTGATTTTTTTTCTGTCAGCCAAATTTGCTGTTGAGCTCTCCTAGTGAAATTTGTATTTAGGTTATTCTAATTTTCAGCTCCACAATTTCTATTTGGTTTGTTTTTATAATTTCTAACTCTTTACTGCTAGTCTCTATTTGTTGAGAAAACACTTTCAAACTTTTCTTCAAGTTGTCAGAAATTTGTTTTTTAGGTTTTTGGACAAATTTATAACAACTTTTTAAAAGATTTGTCTAGTATGCCTAACATCTGGACTTCCTTGGGAATACTTAATATTTACTGGGTTTTTTTTTTTCCTGTGTAGGGGTCATATATTTCCTATTTCTGGGTTTGTCCTAATTTCTTATTTAAAACTAGAAATTAAACATACAGTTTTATATTATTGTTTGTATTCCTTAGAGTTTGCAGTTGTTGTTTTTTGAAATTATTTTTGAAGATTAATTCTGTAAAGATTGCATTTTTTTCTCTCATGCAACCGGTTAACTTAGTGGTCAGTCAATGACTTGACAGAGATTTCCTTATACACTTCCAACCAGTAGGTTTTCTCTCCTTTGCAGAGGAGCTCTGTGTGTACATATGCTGGGACTTTGATTCAGTGTTATAACAGTTTACAACTCCGCCTTAAGTCTCACTTAATGCTTTTGTAGAGCCTAACATTTAAAGATAAAATCTTAGGGACTCCTCAGGGCTTGCCTGAGTGTGTGCACAGCTCTGCTCATGGGAATACTTTATATTTACTGTTTTTTTTTTCCTGTGTGTGGGTCATATATTTCCTATTTCTGAGTTTGTCTTAATTTCTTACTTAAAACTGGAAATTAAACATACAGTTTTATTATATTATTGTTCTTATTCCTCATGTACAGGACCTTTTATATTCTCAGGAATATGTTAGGGCTTTTCACAACCCCTAAACTCTTCTTATTCTCTATATTTATTTTTAAGTTTTTACTTCTTGTTTACCTCAACTGGGGTTGCCATGTTAGGCATCTACAATGATAAACAATTGCTACTGATAGTTTTTGGTAAATTCCCTGGGGATAGGTAATTCTTCACCTAGTAAGCTCTGAATCAAATAAAATAGAGATAAGCTCTGTAGATGGGAATTTTTCAGGGAGCTTTCAGGCAGGTGCAATAGTGACAGTTCTTTGGGAATAGATTTTCATTAATGCTCCAAGTACATTCTTCTTTGCGTATACTATACTATTATTTTCCACAGCTACCAAGGTTGCAAGACTGTTGTTTTCAAGACTACCAAAGAGCTGGGGTGAGGAAAATGGAAATAGAGAGAATTAAAATGTCATGAAGCTCATCTTTTTTTTAAAAAACCAAAATTCAGCCCATTTTCTTGAATAACCATTTATTATGGATTATTTTAAACTTTTGCTTAATGTACAGAAATCTGAAAATATTGACATTGAAAATATTTCTTGTGTTCTCATGGCTTTTATGAAGTAGTAGATTTTTAGAGGTTCTTACTCTTTTATTACGGTGTGCATCTCATCAGCAGCATGAATGTAAGTGACCAAAGTTAAGTTCTATAAAATGATATATAGCATTTTTTGTAAAATAAAAACCAACTAAGATTACAAAAAATATTAGGAAATACAGAAAATTAAAAGAAATGCAGGAAACAATACAACTGGGATTTGAAATAATAGTAATCTTTGACTGGAGAGGTAGAGGGATGATATGATGATTATACATGAATAAGAGTATATTATGAAAAAAGATTATGATAAAACATCCTGAGTTTCAAGTAAGAAATGAAGAGAGAAACAAGTACCATATTAGCTTGTGAGCATTTCAAAATTAACAGTGAGTAAAACAAACAGCCATGACATTCAGCATTATACTTTATCCACCATGTTTTAATATGTGTGCTATCTAGGGTCATAAACTAAATTGAAAGGACATATATGCTTCCTGCTTTCAGATTCAGTTCTGCAATAGAAACTGAAAAATAATATGTTAAGGCTTTAAAGGAATTTTTTTTTCTATTTGTTGAACTCATCTTAGTCTTTGATGTTGCTACTCTATTTGACCCGGATTTTTATGATTACCTCTTTTAGGCTATATGAACTACTTAGACAATTGTGATGTTGGAAAAGTAGCAAGTTAAGCTACAAAAACGCAGCATTTGCTTTAATAAATCTAAAGTCTGATTTGAAATGGTCCTAATTTTCAATTATCACCATCCACCATTCAAAATATCCTGTGCCGTAAGTATAGCTTTGCAGCAGATATTTATATTTGGATTTGCTAAATCTAACCACTTGTGGTGCTTCACTTAAGAACTTGGCCTGGGAATTTATTGCAAAATAGTAGTTTGGGAGAAGCTACATTTAGTAGAAAACACTTGATCTTTGAACCCCACTTCCTGACCTTTAGTTTTTCTCACCTTGGCTTTAGTTTTCCTTAACTTGTTGACATTGGGCTAACTCATTTCTCCTTATCTGTTTGATACTGAGCTAAAATCCTTTAGAGCACTCACTGGAGGCAAAAAAAAAAAAAAAAAAAAAGACTTATAGACGTTTATTAGAGTCTCTTTTAAAACTCTAATTTAAAGATTTGAATGAAATAAGTTTACGAAAGGAAAACTCAATTTTCATAAATCCTCTCAGGTGGATATCAATTGATCCAATAAATCAGTAGGAATTTATACTCTCTTGCTTGCACAATGATAAGTGTTTATACCAATACTTATTGCAAACATTGTCCAACAAGAGTTAGAGAAAGAAAGTGCTAGAGGACTAAAGGAGTTGGAAAATACCGCAAGATCCATGTGCTGTGTATTTCTTTTAATTTTCCACCTCATTAACATCTCAGATGAGAATATGTTGAATGTGCAGGAGTTTTATTCCTTTATTATTAAATACCTCATTGCAAGCTACAATCTTTACTGTCTTCAGGGTGTGTGTGTGTGTGTGTGTGTGTGTGTGTATGTGTGTATGAATATGTGTGTGTTTGTGTATAAAATGTTTTACACTTATCCACATAGTTTACTGGAGCCACAATAAAGAGATGTAGGATACTAGCTGGATGTTTGGTGAACTTTTT
This sequence comes from Tarsius wallacei, assembly GCA_963574415.1. Lineage (NCBI taxonomy): Eukaryota > Metazoa > Chordata > Mammalia > Primates > Tarsiidae > Tarsius > Tarsius wallacei. The sequence continues at coordinate 24,376 of CAUYQG010204174.1, read as the reverse complement.
TGAGAAGTAATTATTGTTTAGAATAAAATATAACTACACTCCATAATAGTCATACTAGAAAACGTCTGCTATCAAACTTTCCATGACATCTTAAAAAGTAAGGAAGAAGAATCCAGGGTATATGAAGAAAGCATTGCTTCCAGTTCCAGCTCTTACATTAAATATTTGGGATCATGGTAAAGTCATTTTTTTTTGTTTCTAGGATTCATTGCACAACATGGATTAGAAAATACTGTTTCCAAGGTTGTGGTTATTTTCTCTGTGTTTTTTTTTCCTTCAACTCTGTATTTAAATCACACTATTTCAGAAAGTCTTGTGTTGTTTTGTATTAACCTATTTACTTTTTGTCTTACTAAGTAGAATGCGAATTCCCAGACAGCAAGTTCTTTGATTTATTTATCTTTCTGTCACATATATAATGAATTTTAAGGTGATTTTCAAGTTTAAACCTACATGAAAAAGTACTTTATCATTTTTAATGATTTCAATATGTAATTTACACTTTATAAGTATTTAGCAAATTAATATATTTCAGTTTGACAGCGTAAGATCATATGTCCTTTGAAACTGTAATATGCTATCTAAATAAACTTTGCTCAATTTGTGCATGTAGGTAAAGCTATTTTCTTTACATAAAATTCTTGCTGTGCAAATATGTCTTTTTATTGTTTTTTTCTTTAAAATGTAAGTCAATTGCACATATTTAACTTCACTCAGCAAAAAATAAATCACTGTTTAGTCAAGAGCATAAATTGTTAACATGAGGAAAACTGAGCATGTATACTAATATTTTGATTACAAAATATGAAAATATAGCAATTGATAATTTACAACACAGTAAATTATATACTGCATTAGAAATTCTTATTTTGCTAAAACAAGCTATTTGACTTTATATTTTGAAGTCAAGGTCATTTTTTCTCTCCTGTCTCATCAGTACATTTTAAAAATTGTGTCTTTATTTTTATCTATATCTCTGTATATATATATATATATATATATATATAAAATACTTGGCTCTTGTGACTGATATTGTAATAAACATCAGAGTACATATCTTTGAGATTGTGATTTCAGTTACTTTGGATATATTACTCAGAAGTGGGATTGCTGGATCATATAATAGTTCTGATTTTAACGTTTTTAAAAAAACCTTCCATATGTACAAGTGTTTCCTTTTTTCCTCATCTTCACAACTTCACAAACACTTGTTGTCTTCTCTCTCTCTGTCTCTCTCTCTCTGTGTGTGTGTGTGTGTGTTTTGATAACAGTCATCTGAGAAGGTTTGAGGTAATATCTACTATGATTTTGTTTTGAAGCTCCCTGATGATTAGTGATATTGAGCACATTTTCATATCTTGCTGAGCACTTTTTAAAAAAAAAATATTCCACTCCTTTGCCCATTTTTATTTGGGTGATTTATTTATTTATCTATTTATTTTCTATTTAGTTGTCGGAATTCTTTGTATATTTTGGGTATTCAACCCTTTATAGAGATAAAAATATGGTCTAGGTCTAAAGGTTTGTGTCCCCTAAAAAATTTATATGGAATCCTAACCTCCAAGAGGATAGTATTAGAAGGTAAGGCCTTTTGGCAATAACTAGGTCATAGGGCAAAAGTCCATGAATTAGAGTAGAACCCATTTAAAAGAGGCCTTTGAGAGACTCCTCATCCCATCTGCCATGCAAGATTACAGTGAAATATGGCCATCTATTAATTAAGTAATAATACCTCACCAGATAGTGAATTTGCCAGTGCCTCAATCTTGGACTTCCTAGTATCCAGAACTGTGGGGAATAAATTTCTGTTATTTATAAGTCACTCAGATATTGTATTTTATTATAGAAGCTTGAATGGACTGTAAGACATTTGTTCTTCCATTTTATAAACTGCCTTTTCATTTTGTTGATTTTTTTTTGTTGTGCAGAAGCTTTTTAATTTGAAGTTGTCCCATTTTTCCATTTTTGCTTTTGTTGGCTGTGCTTTTGGTATCATTTCCAAAAAAATCATTGCCAAGACCAGTGTCAAGAAGTTTTTCTTCTGTTTTCTTTTTGTAGTTTTATGGCTTCAGGTATTAAATTAATCTTGAATCCATTTTTTTTTTCAGGATCGCACATTGCATTTAGTTGTCATGACCCTATGTTTATTTAGTCTACTTTAATCTATGAACCCATGGCTACAAAGAACATTATTAGGATAAATGGAAAGAGTTGAAGGGAGAATGAAGATTAGACTGAATTACTGTATTCATGTTAATTTTAATCTAAAAATTACTGTATTCATGTTAATTTTAGTCTAAAATTACTGTATTTTTGTTAATTTTAATCTAAATGTGTTTCTACTTTTAAAAAATGTAGACGCTATTATTATTACTTTTTTTTTTGAGTTGGAGTCTCACTCCGTCGCCCAGACTGGAGTGCAGTGGCCGCTCCCGGCCACCGCAGCCTCGACCCACTGGGCCCCAGCTATCCTTCCGCCTCAGCCTTCCAAGTAGCTGGAACTACAGGAGCGCGCTACCACGCCCGGCTAATTATTATTATTATTTTTTTGGATTTATTGTAGAGATGAGGTCTACGCCAACTTGCCCAGGCAGGTCTCGAACCCACGGGCTCAGGCAATCCACTCACCTCAGCCTCCCAAGGGGCGGGATTACAGGCTGAGCCACCGAGCCCGGCTGTAGATATTATTTTTAAGCAGCTTTAGGATCACAGCAAAATTAAGTGAAAGTTCAGAGAATTCCCACGTTATTTCCTACCCCCACACATCACAGCCTCCCCGTCTCTCTCATTAGAGTAGTACATTTGTTACAGTCAGTTAACGTACACTAACACATAATTATCACCCAAGTCCACAGTTTACATTAGGGTTCACTCTTGGTGTTGTGTATTCTATGGGTTTTGACAAGTGTGTAATGACTTGTATCCACTATTATAGCATCACAGGGAAGAGCTACACTGCCCTAAAAATCCTCTGTGCTCCACCCATTTACTCTTCCCTTTCCCTAATCCATGGCAGTCACTAATTTTTGACTCTCTCTGTAGTTTTGCCGTTCCCAGATGTCATATATTTGAAACCATATAGTGTAAACTTTTCATACTGTCATTTTTTTCACTTTGTAATATGTATTTAATTTTCCTCCATGTCTTTTCATGGCTTTTTAGTTCATTTTTTTTAGTGTGGAAGAATATTGTATGGAAGTACTAAAATTTTGTTATTTATCCATTCACTTCCTGAAGGACATCTTGGTTGCTTCCACGTTATTGGCAGTTATTAATATAGCTGCTATAAACATCCATGTGCAGGTTTTCATTTAGAAGTAAGTTTTCAACTCATTTGACCAAAGGCCAAGGAGTGCACTTCCTGGGTTCTAATGGTAAGAGTATGTTTAGTTTTATTTTTAAAAAATCAAAAAACAAAAAAATACACCCTCTAAACTGTCTTCCAAAGGGTTGCACCGTTTTATGCATTTGTGCCAGCAATGAATAAGAGTTTTTCTTCCTTCACATCTTTGCCGGCAATTGGCATTATCAGTGTTTTGTATTTTAGCCACAGAATCCATTTTTGAGTGGATTCCACTTTTTTTTTTTGCATACGGGTATCCAGTTTTCTCAACCTTATGTATTAAAGAGAAATACTGCCACTTGCAACAACATGAACGAAACCAGAGGACATCAGCTAAGTGAAATAAGTCAGATACAGAAGGACAAATATAAAATACCACTTAAAGTTAAAATAGTCAAACTCATATAATCAGAGAGTAGAATAACAGTTACCAGGGGCAGCAAGTTATTAGTCAAAAGGTACAAAGTTTCAGTTATGCAAGATTAATACATGCTAGAGATCTATTAGCCTGGTTCCTATAGTTAACAATACTGTATTATAGACCTAAAATTTTGCTAAGTAACTATACTTTGTGTGTTTTCATCACTGTCACAATAATAATAACAATAAATACAGAGGGTGGGAGAAAACTTTTTGAGATAATGGATATGTTTATGGCATAGATTATGGAGATGGATTCACAGGTGTATATTATCTTCAAACTCATCTAGTTATAAATATTAAAATATACATAGCTTTTTGTATGTCAATCATACCTTAACAAAATGCTTTAAAATTAAAATAATTATATCCATAAAAGTAAAACTGAACTGGAACCCATGACTACAAAGAACATTATTAGGATAAATGGAAAGATTTGAAGGGAGAATGAAGATTAGACTGTATTCATGTTAATTACTAATTTTGATGGTGCTATTATGGTTATATAAAAGAATGTTCTTTCTTGGATGCAAATAATAATGTTTTCAAGAGTTATTATGAATGATGGTACATGAGATTGGCAACTTACTCTAAAATTATTTAGAAATAATTAAATCATATTTGTAACTTTTCTTTGGGGACTTTGTCTTTGGAAATATTTGAAAACAAAACAAACTAAAAATACATTTTGAAACTATTGATTGCTCTGTCTGCCAACTGTAGCATTTCTTAAAATATGTTCCTCAGTTTATCAGGATTTTAGTTGCAGTTGCATATAAAATTCTTTAAGTCAAATACATTAGGGAAATATTGGTTAAGTAAAGTTAAGCAAGTTTCTTAAAGGCAGACCTTCTTAGAGCCTTAAGCATAATAAATATGTTGTTTATCTCAAAAAAGGTGAAATAATAACTGATGGCAATTGTCCAAAGCTGCTGATACTTCTCTCTTTCTCAATTCTCAATTCCATCACTCTGACAATTATTCTGCCTATTTAATAAAATATTTAGCAGAATCAACCTGTACTATTTTAGTTTTTAACCTTTTGACTTTTTTTTTTGATGAAAGCACAACTATTTAAAAAGAAGAACATAAAATTCATTGGAAATCCCACTAGCCAGGGACCATGACCATGAAATTTTGATATCTTCCTTTTTATTAGTTTCCCTCCCTGCAGTCTGTTTTGCACTATTTGTCATAAATCTTGCACTGTACTAATCTTTTTACTTGACAGAAAGTGACTATGTGTCCTCACATATACACACAACCTCCTCTACCATCAAATCCTCAGCCAGATGGTATATTTGTTACATTTAGTGAAGCAACATTGACATTTTGTTCCAAAGTCTATAATTGCATTAGGGATCACTCTTTGTGTTGTATTTTCTATGGGCATTGATAATTGTATAACCACATGTATTCAACATTAAGTATCATATAGAATAATTTTCCTGTCCTAAAAATTCCTTGTGCTCCACTTATTCATCTCTCCTTTCTTCCAATCCCTTGACAACCACTGATTTTTCTTTTTTAACTGTCTGCATAGTTTTGCCTTTTCCCAAATAAATGATAAATAGTTTTAGACAGCAGTTTTTATTTTATTTTATTTTAAGTGTATGAGAACTTTAGAAGCAAGCTTGTCACCCTACATGCTTGCCAGCTCTAGGTATTAGTGTTTAAAAATATTCGACAATGTACTCACCATAAGAATTTTTAAATGTTCTAATTTAATTCCAGTTTCATTCTTGCTTTCTGTCTTTGACTATTCTGGCACACACTTGCTTTCCTACAATCTACCAGTAGATTTTTAACAATTCAAATATTTTTATCAGGATCCCATGATCATACCCGACCCAATTTTCTACTCTCCCATTACTCTTGCCCCATTTCCCTCCTTTTTCATCATTTATTTAATCCACAGATATTCACTGAATTCTTACTATGTGTTAGGCATTTGTAATTATGCATAATAATTGTTCGTATTTATGGGTACATGTGACATTCGATACATGAACACAATGTGTGATGATAAAATCAGGGTATTTAGGATATCAATCATCCCAAACATTGTTGCTTTATTTGTGTTTAGAACATTTTAAATCTCTTCCTGTTATTTTAAAATATACAATTAAAAAACTTATCTCAGACAAGGTTGCAAGTAGAATGATTGTGGCCATAGACTGGGAAGATAGGGGCCGGGAGATGAAGAGAGATTGGTTAATAGGTACAAACATACAGTTAATAGAACGACTAACTTCTAGTGTTCAGTAACACAGCAATGGTACTATAGTTAATAATTTTGTGTTAGGTTTTTTTTTAGACATTAGGAATACAGTGATAGAATAAAGTTCTAATATTACAAACTTAAATTTTTTACTAAATTAGCCAAGGACATTGCTACCTCAGAACATTAATATTTTTTTTACTTAACTAAAATGCTCACTGTTTTGTAGTCTTAAAATATCAGCTCAGATATCACTTATAAAGATCTAACTCAGGAAAATACACCTGAACATACTTCCTGAAAAACAATCTCTCATCAGTTATACTTTACCTCGTTATCTCTTCTCTCAGTTTGCTTCCTAACACTTCTTGAATTTTCTGTGTATACCTAGAAGAAATGGTTTATTTTTCTTTAATCATGACCTTCAATTGCTCTATCAAACCTCCCTTTCCCATCCCCTATTGATATTCTAGGCAAATCTCTCATTTTTTCCGGTCACTTTCAGCTGTAACAACAATTTTAGGAGATTACAATTCACTCTTGGTCATTATAATTTTCAGTTTGGCTTAAGATCAAAACGTTTCTCTCTTGCTCTCATTAATTGTATCTGTTGTTCTTTAGCATTGTACCTGGCACATAATAAGGAATTAATAAATATACCTTGAATAGATGAGTAAGTGAGTAGATAACTGATTGGATGAATAAATGAATAATTACGGTAAAGATAAAATGCAGTAAGAGCATAAAAATGGCAGTTTTCCACTCTTAACCTGGAAGGATCAGGAATAGGAAGTATGTCAGAATTGCTTCTCTTAAGCTGAGTCTTGAAATATAAATAGAAGTTCACCAGGTAGACCTGGAATAGAAAGCATTCCAGTTAGATAAAGCAGGGAGGGCAAAGGTTTAGAGATATGGAAGAACATGGTGAGATAGTCTGGATTGTCATCCCCTCTGAAATTCATGTTAAAATATGATTTCAAATGTTGAAGGTGGACCTAGTGGGAGGGCTTTGGGTTATGGGGCAGATCCCTCATGAATGTCTTGGTGCTGTTCTCACTATAATGAATGATTTCTCACTCTATCAGTTCACGCAAGAGCAGATTGAATAAAAGAGCCTGGCACTACCTCCTCCTCTCTTGCTTCTGCTCTCGTTATGTGAAAACGCCTGATTTTTCTCCACCTCTGCCATGACTGGAAACTTCCTGAGGCCTAACCGGAGGCCCAGCAGATGTCAGCACCATGCAGAATTGTGAGCCAAAATAAATATTTTTTTCTTTATAAATTACCTAGCCTCAGGTATTTCTTTTAAGCAATGCAAAATGAAATAATACGCATGGTTCATGAAGAAGACTAAAAAGAACAGACTGGCTGGAGGAAAGAAAGTCCAGTAGACATAACAGCAGATAAGTATAGAGAAATAAAGCTGCCCAGAGCCAGACTGACTGGTCATATCAAGTTTTGACTGGGCAAAAACAACTTAATCTTCATTATTCAAACATGTACTGTCTTTTCACATTACTGAAACTCCCACTGTGACACTAGAGAATTCCAATTTGTGTTCAAAATCAAAGCTTTCTTGTTACTACCTCTGAAGTCTTGTTTTTGAGTAGGAGTCTCACTCCATCACCCAAGCTGGAGGGCACGCTCACGACCACAGCAGCTTCTACCTGCCGGGCTCAGGTGATCCTTCCACCTCAACTTTCCAAGCAGCCGGGACTACAGGCATGCACTACCACGCCTGGCTAATTTTTTTATTTATTGTAGAGACGAGGTCTCGCCAAGTTGCCCCGACTAGTCTCGAACCCACAGGCTCAGGCAATCCACTTGCCTTGGCCTCCCAAAGTGCTGGGAAAACAAGCTGAGCCACTGATCCCGACCTCTGAAGTCTTTCATGATCCCATCAGGTGAAGCTGATTATAATACTCGATATGCTACTTCAGTGCAGAACTTGTATGTGACCGAAATCCAATGCATCACTTGTCAGCAAGATTGAAGTCTTCCCAGACATTTCGGAAGAGGCTTGAATGCTGTAACACTGTCCAGAATTGGTGCTTTTCTGGTACTGAGCATAGTTCTTGATGGTTGACACAAATGTTAGAGACATTTTCTTCTCAACTTCGTGATGTTGCCTTCTGACTTTGAAGGTTTATGCAATGCTACCTAATGTAATAAATGATCCATCAAAAGCAAACTTAAATATTGTCACCAGATAGTGACAATTTGAGATGTTTTAACCTTGTATAAAGGAGGGAGAAGTAGGGGCATCAAAAATATCAAAGAAGAAACTGTTATCTACATAATTACGTGAAGCCATCTTTTTTTAAAATGGAGGACAGAAAGGAGAGAAAAATACAGATAAATAAGACATATAGACTTCATTTTTTGTTGTGTTTTGTAGCAATGCTTTAATTCTCACTTATTTATTCCTGTATTTGAACTTTAAATACTTAAAGTGTGGTTCCTGAGGGAGAGATTTTCACAAACTAGACCATCATGCTAAACAGTTGCACATGGTTGCATATTTTGGAGCTGTTTAATTTGACATCTTTTCAACATGCTTGGGTTGATGCCTTAGTTTATTTTTGCTACTGATTTCTTTTTCTTCCTTTTGCTTCTGAGAGTGCAGATTAATTCAGCTCCGTCCAGACTGATTAGAATTGTTAAATAAGTTACCCAGAGTAGACTTTGTGAAATAAATCTGGTAATGCAATTCTCAATGGACTGTAAAAGTCTGTTATTAGTTAATTATCAAGACACTTCTGAGTGATATTAAATTATCTCATTCGTCTTCTGATTATTATTCTGGTGTCATGTAAAATTATAAGAAGTGTGAAAAATACTTTGTCAAATACCAAGTTTCCAACATCGAGCAATTTTTACAACCACAATTCAAGTTATCACTCCTCCAGTTTTAAGAAGTTGATCCTTGACATTTATCCTGTCATTCTTTACTGACAACTGTCTAATTTGATATTCATATGAAATATTTGTTTGAGTCATTAGACTCCACTATGGATATGTTTCTACCTAGTTCACCTGAATAAGGCATCATTTGTAAATCCACTCCTGAGATTAGACAGTCCATTTACTCAGCACTGATGTGCAGTAACAGGCAGTTTTGTTCACCTTACAGGCCAATTCAGCTGTGTCTTCCTTCACAAAGCAAGTGAACAGTTAATTCACCAACAAATTCTTGGTTGCTTTGATCAATATCACATACTCTTTCTGTAGTATGGAATTTTTATCTACCAACTAGGAACAATAGGGCTGTGATCAGGATAAAATTAGCTCCTTGGCATTTAGAACATATTTAATATTATTAGCTTAATACTACAAGACTTTATAGGTAAGTCCCTGATGGGCTTCATAAGATGAGCTTTAACAAAGTTGTCAGCTAGAGTTTGGTTTTCCAATAAAATTGAGACAAAAAGCTTCTATTGGGTTTGCCAATATGAAGGTCTTAGTCTCAGTTGTGCTTTTCCTTTGGTTCATGCTTCAAGGTAGAATAGCATGATTTCTTTAAAATCATGGACATTTAAGAAGTATTTTCTTTTCTACTTATTGTGTACTGACTAAAGAAATAACTACTTTTCTTGTCTAGTGGTCTGTCTGAAGTTAATCTTTTTGTTACTAACCATTCAGGTAAAGTAATGCTTTCAGGATTTTCTCCCTTTAAATGTATTTATTACCTTAGGGGGGGAAAAAAATTCAAGGGATTTTTCTCCAAGTTCTTATTATTGAGTTGCTTTCAAAGGGATCTCTGCACTCAGTGCCTCTTAATGCTCTTGAACTAATTCACAATTCAGCATTGCAGCTACCTCAAATCTTTGCACTTCTCTTTCCTTGGCTTGCATATTTATTTTCTTAGACAGTTCATTCAGTAAAAAAGGAGATATTATGAACAGAAAAAATAAAACTAATAATAATATAACTATCTGTGTTGCCCAGGAAAGTCCAATTAACAGCTAAAAAACATGTTGAAATAAGCTTTATCAGAAATTATGTATTTTTTCTCTATTCCTATAGGTTTGTTACACAGTTCATTGCTCAGATTCAGCAGAAGACTCAATGGTTACTCAAATAAATGTTGTTTTAAACAGCTTTAACATTCTTCTGAATAACAAGTCAAAAGCAAAACGACTGAGTAATAACTGTTTAATGCTTCTTGGATGAAGGGGTATTTTAATAGGTTCATTAGGAACAGTCTAAAATGGTTTGAGGATGCTATTAGACTTTATAAACAGAAGATCCTAATGCAGAAAGAAGACAAAAATAAAGAAATGAGTAGGAAGCAGAATTGGGAGTATGCAAAAATTTGTTTTTTAAAGTATTAACAAATTTAAGCTGTATTTTATTCTTCTTTTCTTATAGGCATCTAAAATTAATGTAGATTTTATAAGTTAAGAGTGTGTCTAAGTATGAGTTATGAAAAGAGAAAATTTCAAATTTAATCAGATAGCAGAAGTTTAGAAAGAGCTTATATCAAATGATCTAATCTCATCAATATTGGATTGTCTTTCCAAAATGAGAACCATATAATGATAAAATTGGACACAAAGATTGATTCAATGGGTTTCACATTTATATGAATCACAGAAGAGAATAATTTTTGAAAACTTTTCTCTAGTGAACTAATGATTATATATTACATTAAAATTGTCTTTTATTACTAATCTTGGAACAGTGAAATCTATCATAGGTAAATTAACCATTTTTCACACATTGTTGTATTGAAATAGTATATTTGTAATCACAAACTATTTTCCAGGTAATTATTATTTTAATATATAAAAAACTATAAGGAAGTAATAAAAACAATATCTTTTGGAAAATTGTAAATATGTGTTTTCTTCACTGGAAGTACAGATTATGCTCATCAGACTGTAAACATGAGAATATCTATGTAGATGATTACTTGAGCATTTCTACTTAACAATTGTCAAAGTTTTTGCCTGTATTGTATGATCTAAATATAGAGAGATAGACATAAATATAAGTATATCTATACACCTATGTATACAAGTTTATGTCTTCAAGCAGTTGAAAACATAATTTGGGACATATAAGGTATGCAAAGAAAATATGTAACAAAAGCATTATGATATATTAAAATGCCAAGTTTTGTTGCTACAGTTCTCATTGTTATAGACCTTTAGAAAAGGGGACAATGAATGTTTGTTAGATTAAAAAGATCAGAGTATAAAAAGAAGGTTTAGAGATGATTCTGTAACTCAATCTCATCAGAAAAATTAAAAAAATTCAGACTTAAAAAGTGACTTTCCAAGTTGCAAAATTGGTATCAGAAGCTGAGCCATACCTTGTAGTTCAGTGTTTTTATATGGGCACGCATTTTGGTATATGGATATCAAGGTTCTATAGCCGGGCTTTGTGGCTCAGACTGTAATCCCGCACCTTGGGAGGCTGAGGTGAGTGGTGGATTGCCTGAGCCCGCGGGTTCGAGACCCACCTGGGCAACTTGGCAAGACCTCATCTCTACAATAAACCAAAAAATTAGCCGGGCGTGGTAGTATGTGCCTGTAGTTCCAGCTACTTGGAAGGCTGAGGCGGAAGGATCGCTGGAGCCCAGCAGGTCGAGGCTGCAGTGGCCGGGAGTGGCTGCTGCACTCCAGTCTGGGCGACAGAGTGAGACTCTGACTCAAAAAAAAAAAGGTTCTTTATTTTATACTGTCCCTATTATTGCAACGCATTATGTATCTGTGTCACTTAATCACTAAAATGCACCACATTTTTTTCCAGATGTCCCTTGAAAGATGTATCAAATTTGAATGAAAAGACTTTACGTGAGTGCGTTTAGTCACACAAAATTTAAATTTGTGATAAAACTTTAGGATATGTAAGAAAAATTTTAATATCAGGGAATTGATGATGATTTGTCTGCTGTCATTGCAGCAGAATACTTTCACAAAAATTTCAAATGGAACTGTTTTGCCAATCTATAAGCTACAGATAGGATTGGCAGATAGATTAAATTGGTTTCACTGGAGGATATTTTTATTCTTATGATTAAAATCTTTCATTTAAAAAAAAATTTAGAGTTGTGGGGTACACATGGAGATTTACTACATAAGTAGGTTGCATGCAGTTGAAGTTTGGACTTATAGCTGTTTTTCTCTCGCCCCTTGGTACTAGACCAGGTACCTTGTGTGTTTTCCATGTGTCCCCTTCCCTTCAGCTTCCCTCCCTCCCTTAGCAGTGTCCAACTTCTGCCTAACATCCAGAACCTATAAGAAGCTCAAAAGAATTGAAAGAAAAACAACAAAGAAACAAACAATCCCATTAAAAAGTGGGCAAAGGACATGAACAGACATTCCTCAAAGGATGACATACAAGCAGCCACCAAACTCATAAAAAATACTTTGCCTCACTAATCATCAGAGGAATGCAAATAAAAACTACAATGAGATGCCACCTAACACCAGTAAGGATAGCTATCATTAATAAGGCAAGAAACAATAGATGCTGGTGAGATTGCAGAGAAAAGGGGACACTCCTACACTGTTGGTGGGAATGTAAGCTAGTTCAACCTCAATGGAAAGGAGTGTGATTTCTCATAGAACTAAAAATTGGGCTTTTATATGATCTTGCAATCCCTTTCCTGGGAGTATATCCAGAATATCATAAATTGCTTGGCCAAAAAGATACCTACACACTCGTGTTTATTGTAGCACTATTCACACAGGCAAAAACATGGAACCAACCTAGAATCCCATAGAAAATTGACTAGTTTAAAGAACATTTGTTACATATACACAATGGACTATCATGCAGCCATAAAGAAGAACAAAATCGTGGGCCTTTGTAGCAACTTGAAAACAGCTGGCACTAAGACTGCAATAACCAAGACAACATGGTATTGACACAGGAAGAGGCACATAGACCAATGGAACAGGACGGAGAATCTTGAAATGAAAACACAGTCCCTTAACCAACTCATCTTCAACAAAGCCATCAATAACAAACATTGTAGAAAGGAAACCATATTTAGCAATTGGTGTGGGGAAAACTGGCTTTCTGTTTTCTTTACTATTGTCTTCAAGCACTTTTATTTCTCTATGTAATGATATACTCATATAGTAAAATTATTTGACTTGATTACAGCCTAGTAATGTTCTTCCAGTATCTTATCATGCACTTGCTGAATATGTTCTCAATAGGTCCTTTTGGAAGTCAATTAAATACAGATTTATTCCTATGCAGCAAGAAAGGAAGCACACCAGAAGAACTCAGGGACATCTCACCAAATGAGGGAAAAGATGTTTATAATAGGACTTGTGAGTAGGGTAGACCTTGGGTAAAATTTATATATAGTGGCATGTATTAACCTGAAATATATATTTGTATTGGAGACTTTTAAACTACAAATTCTTACTCAAATTGAAACAGGAGTAAATTTTAAAGACAATCTTGTCTGAAAGTACATGTAACCAATTTTATTCAGAGGTTACAAACTTAAACTGCCTACACTGGGTAGATACGTAAAATAAAGGGACAAACTAGGCTGGGTGGGGATCTTGGACTCGGGAGCACACACCTCAACTCTTCTCAACTTCAGAATCCTCAGTGTGGCCACATCAGACCTTCCAGTTTTTCAAGATAAATTAAAATTCCTTATCTTTTTGTGAAATGTGTCCATTTTAGATGTTGTCAATTAATTAAAACATTTTATAAACAGTGTTGATTGTTTTAAAAAAGGCTGTCAATCAAATTCTACCTGTTTCTTGACATATTTACACTATCACATATGATGTAGATTAAAGTCTAAACTCCATTTTGAAAATGGGCATAACTATTAAAAGTTTTTTGAAATGGTCGTGGATTATGACTCCATTAAATGACATACATTTCCAGGGTTGTTTTATCCTGAAGACTGAATGACGATTGTTGATTGTTTCTTACAATATTTATTTCACAGCCATTTTTTGATAAAGCCTAAAGACAACTACATCTTATCACATAAAAATTAGGTATAAATAATTAAATAAAATTATTTTTTCTAAAGTATTATTTTGTTTCTGACACCAAATTGGTTTCTGTCAACTCACTGACATAGCTATATATTCCAAAATTATACATTATATTATAGTTACATATTTCAGAAATTCCAAACTATCACGTACATTTATTTTATTTAAAAAGACCACATGCTATATCTGGGTAAAAAATGAAGCTGGGATAATAAAACCTATTCATATTTATGTGATACTTTGTACTGTGCAAAGCATGTTTAAATATCATAATTTCTATCCTAATCATAGACCTGTGTGATCTATCAGTCAAATACTATTCACTTCACTTTATTTAGTAATACAGAAACACTTAGGAATTGAGAATAAATCCCTAGAGGTCACAAAGTCATGTAGCTGTGTGAAGTTCTTTAGACAAATCTTACATTCTTTCTATCATGTGATAGCGCCTCAAATATTTTGTAAAAACCTCTTTTATGTTTGTTCTTTGTACAGGCATGAGCACTTTTTTTTTTAAGTTTCATTTTGAGATGTTTAAAATAGCTACACCAATTTAAAATTTAAACTAAACAAAAATAATTTCGATGTCTAAAATGATTTTATTTAAGTCGCAGTTTTTACCTCTGGATTTATTTGTAGAACTTTAACAGATTTTTGTGGATGCAAACCAGAATATGGAATAGAGATATGCAGTCACAGGTAGGAATGTATTTTTTATTCTTGAGAATTGGCAGTATCAAGTAATACCTGTTGGCCTAGATGAGATTTTAAAACTTGTTTTTAATTATTTTTTTATATTCCTGTTTGAAACAATATTATGTTTACTTCTGTAGGTCAGTAAACTGAATTTTAATTTCATTTTTATTTTTTACTTATTTATTTATTTTTTTGAGTTGAAATCTCACTCCATTGCCCAGGCTGGAGTGCAGTGGCTTGCTCACGGCCACCCCAGGGTCAACCTGCTGGGCTTCCGTGATCCTTCCGCCTCAGCATTCCAAGTAGCCAGAACTACAGGTGCACTACCGCACCTGGCTAACTTTTTACTTATTATAGAGATGAGGTCTCACCAAGTTGCCCGGGCTGGTCTCCCACCCGCAGGTTCAGGGAATCCACTCACCTCAGCCTCCCAAAGCGCTGGGATTACAGGCTGAGTCATCGAGCCCGGCCTAAATTTTCATTTACTTAATCTTGTTTTTCAAGAAGTTGAAACATCCATAATAATCTTAGCTAAAATGTAGAAAGGAATTTTTATATATTAAGTTTTAGTGAGAAACTATAATGATCAGAAATACAATTATGAAAATTTATTATATCTCAAAGGAGGTAGAAAAACACTGTGAATCTCTTAATTCTTCATTTGTGATGACAGCAGGAGATAGTATCATGGTTCCTATACATCCTTTGGTTTTATAATTTGTTAAAACATTTATTTATTTATAGAAGAATAACCTAATAAAAATCCACACATAAAAAGGAAAATGTTAGAAAGTGCCAAAAGCAACTGCACCAAAATCAATTTATTATAAATCATTTCACAAGAAACCACCTATTTCCAGAGTATATTCTATGTGAAATATTTAAAATTCATCTTGTATTTATATAATAAATATCACAAATATTATGTTTATGAGTGTAACAAAGGGAACTGATTAGTAATTACAGTTAGCTGTTCATAATGGGAAATGACAATTGTTGGAATGAATTGAGTAGGAAGCATCAGATTATTAATGCAGAATGGCATAACCTATTCCTGTTTCAATAGCATGAATTACTGCTTAAGTAATAAATTGCTTCAGTGTCTTTTAAAAATGATAACTACATAGATATAATTTGAAAAATTAAATACACATTTATTGTATACAATTGCTTATTCACAATCAGATATTTAGGAAGGAAGAAATGCATAGAAAATTATTAAAGTTTATCTCAAGTTAAACTAACTATATTTCTTATGTCTCACCTACCTCTGTTTTGTAAAGAAAGATGAATACTAAATTCCAAGTAGATTATTGGATGAGATTCCTTTTAAATAAAACAGAGTGATGGGATTTCCAGGAAGATGGCGGCTTAGCCAGTCAGACCGCGTGAGTTCCTATGTGTGTGAGTGATTGTATGGGCAATTCTGTGTTTATGTGTTTATGTGTGTAAGTGGGAGCGTGAAAGGCTGACTGAGGGGGCTCGAGAGCAAGTGGCCAGGGCCCTCCTGGTGAAGCCGCTGGTGCCACGCTGCTCTGCTTGAATTGGTGCACAGAAACTGTGCCACTTTCTAAAATCAGTAGAGCTTTTCCTGGGAAGAACTGCTGGAGTGATTGCTGACTCCAACACCACAGCGCCAGGCTGAATGCTGGTAGAGAGGGCTACGGAGGCAATGCAGCCATGGAGACTGAGGCAGAGTCCCAAGGAAATAGCAGTGAGAAGTCACCCTGAACCTGGACTGGGCTTCAGAGCCTTGCCACTGGTCCAAGATTTGGAGACATGTAAATGCTGGAGAGGGAGCTCTTGAACGCATTGGTGACAGAAACAGCAGCAGATGGAGAAACTGAGCAGACTCTCTGATGCTTGGGCAAAGAAGTGCTCTAGTGCAGCTTCTGTGAAACAGTAGAGCTGCACCTTGAGACCAGGCGCTGTCTCTGCGTGGCGTTAGAGCTGCTCTTTGTGACATCAGAGACCACTGGCCCCAGTGCATAAGCCTGGCTAGTAATGGCAGATGCAGAACCCCAGATGATGCACCCTAAGCCTGCTGCTGGGCAATAGACCCAGACAGTAGAATTGCCAGAAATGGAGGCCAGTGAGTGCCTAACTGACCCACCTCCACCCCCCACCCAGCAACAGGTGAAAGAGGGCAGGACAGAGACAGGAAGCCCCATTCCCCTGCTGTGAACAGGATGCCTTGGGAGATGTGACAAAGCTGGGAAAGGAAGGACATGGGTGAGATCCCAAGAGACACTGTCAAGTTATTTCAGCCCCCTTCCCTCACATGGATGTGTGAAGGCTACCAATTGCAGGCAGCAGGGGGTGAAGATTCTAGCATCTTAAGCTACAACAGTGAATAAGGAACCTGCAGTAACAGCCCTGCAGTCACAGAACCTGTCATAAGGGGGACCCCCCACCCCCGCACAAAGGGACATACTATCTTTTCTCTCTTATACTCCGTCTTGGCCTCAGGGAATATGCAAGCATACCCTCTGTAAGGTCATACTGTGCAGAGGCAAAGAATGAGTCCCAGTCGGCTCATTCACCAGACAGCAAAAATTATGACCTGCCGGTAGATTCAGAATCCTTGCAGCTCCCCCCCACCTCCTAGTATGTGCTCAAAATCGTAAAGAGACAGCACAATGCCCCACTCCTAGCCCCGCATCATAATTGAACAAACCCAGAGCCCTGGCTCAAGGAAGAACAAAAGGTAGAGCAACTATCAGAAGTGACTGCTTCTCCATTTTCCACTGAGCAATGGAATTAAAGGGAAAGATAAGCTAACTGCTACAAATGAAGAAAAAACAATAAAAAACTACCAGTAACCATCAGAGTCCCAGCAAAGAGTCAGTGCTAGAAAGAACAGCTGCTGGGACACAAACAATGACTATCTCCTAGAATGACAGTACCCAGAAAGTACTTGCAAGGAACAGAGAATTGTTGGATAGAATGAATAAAAATCAAGAAATGCAAGGAATAAAACTAAATGAAATTATAATGGAGCTAGACAGATTCAAGAAAATTTACTTAGAAATAACAGAAATAAAGAACTCCATCCAAGAAATAACAAACTGACAAGCACGAGAAACAGACCTGACCAAGCAGAAGAAAGAATCTCAGAGCTGGAAGACCAAAATATGAAATTAACCCAACCTACTAAAAATATAGAGAAAAAACTTATGAGGAAAGAGGAAACTCTCCAACAGGTGTGCGATTTTATCAAGAAACCAAACTAATGTCTGATTGGAATACCTGAAATAGAAAGAGAAATGGAAGACACCTTGAGACAAACACTCCATGTGGTCATTCAAGAAAACTTCCCTCATCTGGCCAGAGAGATGACTATACAAGCACAAGAGATTCAGAGAATCCCTGCAAGACATCTTATGAGAAGACCAACTTCTAGACATGTAATAATTCACCTACATGAAGTAGGTATAAAAGAAAAATCCTAAAAGCATCAAGGAAAAAGGTCAGACTATTTACTGGGGGAGACTAGTCAGAATTACTGTAGGCTTATCTGTGGAAACACTACAGGCCAGAAGGAATTGAAACCCAATCTTTAATGTTCTCAAAGAGAAACAATTTATTTTATTTTATTTTAAGGATGTGGGGTACAATTCAGGGTTAGGTATACATATGTTGATTATGCAGAGATTCTTGTTAATGAGGTGTGCCCTTCACTCCCCTAGCAGTTTCCCTCCACTGCCGATCCCACCCACCCCCCATCTGGCAGTTTAACACTTCTGCCTATCCCTTTCTTAAAGTATTATGATAATTGTTCAAGGTCCGTGTATGAGTGAGAACATATGGTACTCTGTTCTTTGTTTCTGTGATAGATCACTGAGTATGACTGACTCTAAACCCATCCAAGTTGCTGCAAAGTCCAGATGTTTGTCCTTCTTTATGACTGCATAATATTCCATTGTGTATATGTACCATATTTTTAAAATCCAGCCCAGCTTCGATGGGCAGCATGGTTGGTTCCATGTTTTTGCTATTGTGAATAGAGCTACTACAAACATACGTGTGCCAGTATCTCTTTTGTAGAAAGATTTGAGTTCCTTTGGGTATATTCCCAGTAGAGAAATAGCTGGGTCGTATGGAAGGTCAATTTCTAGTTCTTTCGGAAATTGCTGTCTTCCAAAGAGATTGTACTAGTTTGCGTTCCCACCAGGAGTGTAGAAGCATTCCTTTTTCTCCAAATTCTTGCGAGCATCTGTTGTTGTTTGTTTTATTAATGATGACCATTCTTACTGGGGTTAGATGGTATCTCAGTGTGGTTTTGATTTGCATTTCTCTGATGAAGAGTGAGGCTGAGCACTTTTTCTTGTGTCTGTTGACTGCCGATATATCTTCTTTTGAGGGGTGTCTGTTCATGTCTTTTGCCCACTTTTTTTTTTTTTTGAGTTGGCGTCTCACTCCGTCACCCAGACTGGAGTGCAGTGGCCGCTTCCAGCCACCGCAGCCTCGACTTGCTGGGCTCCGGCGATCCTTCCACCTCAGCCTTTCAAGTAGCTGGAACTACAGGCACGCGCTACCATGCCTGGCTGATTTTTTGATTTATTGTAGAGATGAGGTTTCGCCTGCCCAGGCGGGTCTCGAACCCGCGGGCTCAAGGCAATCCACTCACCTCAGCCTCCCAAGGCGCGGGATTACAGGCTGAGCCACCGAGCCCGGCTTTTTTGCCCACTTTTTAATGGGGCTGTTTGTTTTTCTTTTTGGTATGTTTGAGTTTCTTGTAGATTCTGGATGTTAGGTCTTTGTCAGATATACAGTTGGCAAATATTTCTTCCCATTCTGTGGGCTGTCTCCCTGCTCTCTTGATGGTTTCTTTTGTTTTGCAGAAGCTCATCAGTTCGAATAGGTACCACTTGTCTATCTTATTTCTTATGGTATGGGCACTTAGGGTTCTGATCAGGAATTGGTTGCCAGTTCCAACTTCCATAAGGGTGTCCCTTCGTTTTATAAGATTCTTATAGTTTGAGGTTTTACGTTTAGGTCTTTGATCCATTTAGAGTTAATTTTTGTGTATGATGATAGGGTAGGGGATCCTGTTTCATGTTCTGTATGTGATCAGCCAGTTTTCCCAGCATCATTTACTGAATAAGTTCTCCTCTCTCCAGTGATTGTTGTTGGAGGTTTTGTCAAAGATGAGTTGGTTGAGAAATTGAGACTTGGCTTCCGGAATCTCTATCCTGTTCCTATATGCCTATATGCCTGTACTTGTACCAATGCCAAGCTGTTTTGATTACTGTAGCCTTATAGTAAAGTTTCACGTCTGGAAATGTGATACCTCCTGCTTTGTTTCTTTTGCTAAGGATTGTTTTGGCTATTCGTGGATGTTTATGTGCTCATATGAATTTCTGTATTGTTATTTCCAGGTCTGAGAAGAATGATGTTGGTAATTTAATGGGTATTGCATTGAATCTGTAAATTGCTTTTGGTAGGATGGACATTTTAACAATGTTGATTCTTCCTATCCATGAACATGGAATATTTCTCCATTTGTTTGTGTCTTCTTGGATTTCTTTCAGCAGTGTTTTGAAGTTCTCATTGTAAAGGTTTTTCACTTCTGGTTAGAAAGATGCCGGGTATTTCATTTTTTGTGTAGCTATTTTGAATGGGGTTATGCTGTTTATTTGGCTCTTTACCTGTTTTTTGTTGGTGCATTTAGTCCATTCACATTCAGGCTGATTATTGAAATGTGATTGTTTATCACTGTCATGAGGTTCTTGTAAAGTTTTTTCTTTGTTTGTTTGCTTTCTTTTCTTTCAGTTTGATGAGGTCCCACTTGTCTATCTTATCTGTTATAGCATAGGCACTTGGGGTTTTGATCAAGAATTGGTTGACTATTCCAATATCTGTAAGGGTGGTTCCTGCATTTTCTAAGATTCTTAAGTTTGAGGTTTTACTTTTAGGTCTTTGACCCATTTGGAGTTGATTTTTGTACACCACAATTTAAAAATAAAATAAACTTTTAAAAATTTGTGTCTTACTCATAAGTGGACTATGAACATTTACCATAATTCTATAAGAAAGGGATTGGCAGTAACCAGAAACTTCCAGGGAAGGGGGGTTGTGTGGACACAACATCAATAAGGGTACCTGATCTCAAACCAGATGAAGTGGGTTCAAAGGGAGGCCCCAACTTTACCTGTTGGATGACCGCTTGTAAACCTAATCCTGACTTTTACCCCACATCTTTAAAATAGATAGATAGATAGATAAAACAGAGTGGTAATGTAATTTTCCTTACCTTAAAAATAGCCCCTCCAAAACTTTTTTATGTAAGCTAAATGTTTTGAGGGTACATGTATAGACATGCACATATGATCAATTGCTGTATTTGTAATGAAAAAAGGAAAACAATATAATCAAGACATTCCATATTTCAAATCTGATTCAGAACTTAGAACCAAGATAATAGAATTGTTATTGCTAGAAGGAACATTAATACTCAGCTTATCCCAGTGTTTTCATTGAGTAAATTGAATTCCTGAAAATGTTCCCTTTAAAATTATGTGTGAGCATTGAATTGCCAACTCTAATGACTTGTCTCTGCTTGATCTTTCTGTCAAATCTGACCTTCTTGACATCTCACATTTGATTAGTGTTGACTTCTTTTTATGAGTTCCCTTTCTCAATCTTTCTCTTTCAGTCTTTGCTTTTCCTGGCAGTGACTAGTATGCTGATATTTCTCAAAGTTCTACCTTTTCCTCCTTTTATATCCCCATAATGTCCAAGTTAATTACAACTGTTTGTATTGCTTCAGATATAACTGATGCCCATTTTCCTTTTTTTGTTTGTTTTTTGTTTTTTGTTTTTTAAAGCAGGATCTATTGAGAAGACAGAAAATCTCCCACAGTGGGAGGGGACCTGAAGGGGATGCCCTGGTGCCCATTTTTCTAGCTTGTGATCTGTATCCTGAATCTCAAAACTACATTTATACTCTCTGTTTACAGAGGCTTTTCTTTTCGATATGATTTTATCATCTTGAAGTATATGACAGTTTATTAACCTTGACTGGCATTCAGTCTCTTTTACCTTGTATGTCTACAAGTATGGTTTTAGTGCATGGTTGTCTTCTAAAATATGTACAGTTACTTTATGCCTGGGGCACTCTTTTTAAATTGCTCACATTTGAGAGAGTACTCC
The DNA here is from genome assembly GCA_963574415.1 of Tarsius wallacei. Classification (NCBI taxonomy): domain Eukaryota; kingdom Metazoa; phylum Chordata; class Mammalia; order Primates; family Tarsiidae; genus Tarsius; species Tarsius wallacei. The sequence continues at coordinate 2,556 of CAUYQG010204174.1, read as the reverse complement.
TTTCTGCTTCCCTTTCCAATCTCTCTCTCACTAAATTATTTTCCATTCCCCAAGCACCTTTTGTGTATTGCATCCTTGTAGAACTCCTGCCTTGACCTGATATTCCCCACTCTCTTTTTTCTACCTAGTATGTTCTTCTTTCTTATACTTTTCCTAAGGGATACAAAGGAGAAAACCAAAGTAATCTTTCCTAAGAAGATGCAGGTTACCTTTTTGAGGGATTTCTTGATTCTTTTTCAATATTTCCAAAGACAGAATGCTCTTTTAATGAGCAGTGTCTTCATTGACTTCCACTATGCATAATATATATTATTTTTATATTGCTAACCTATGGCCCAGTGTCTGGCCGGTTGCAGAATTTTTAAAGTTACAGCTAATTTCCTTTGGTATCAAACTTGCCAGTGACATATTTTCTAATCCTATATTTTATGGAATTTATTTACCTTAATTTTCATTTCATCTTTACACATACTATTTTCTATAACATACAGAGCATCCTTAAGCCAAAAATCTGAAATTCAAAATTTGAAACTTTTTGAGTGCCACTATGATGTTTCTAGTGGAAAATTTCACATGTAATACCTAATATAAATTTTTTTCTATTTTCTGTCAGGAAGACGGCAGTCGAGCCAGTCGGACTATGCAAGTCTCTGTGTGAGTGAGTAAATGTATGGAAAATTGTGTGTACATGCTGGAGAGTGAGTGGGTGTGTGAGTGACTGACCAAGTGAGAGCTAGGGAGCTAGTGGCCAGGGCTTTCCTGGTGCACTGGCTGGTGCCACAGCAGCTGGGCTTGGACCCTAGCGATTTCTGGGACACAGAAGCTGAGTACCATTTTCTTTTTTTTTTTTAAATGAACAAACCTTCCCTGGGAAGAAAATGCTGGGAGGGACTGTCTAAGTGGGGGCTCGTGAGCAAGTGGCGAGGCCCCTGGTGCAGCAGCTGGGGCTGCAGCTTCTCTACTTCATCCCTGGCTGTTCCCAGGTTCCAGAAACTGAGCACCATTATTATTTTTATAACGGACATAAGTTTTCCTGTGAAAAAGCAGCAGGGAAAAACAATTGCCCCAGACTCACCCTCACCATTGCAGCAGGAGAGAGACTGCTGGCTAGGCTTTGCCTCACTACTTCAGCACCTGGCAGGGCACTGGCAGCAGGGGTTGTGGAGGAAACCCAGAGGCAAAGTCTCTCGGAAGAGGACAAGGGAGGCACCCCATCACCATCTTGAAGGTGGGGCAGAAAAGTGCTCCGACTTGCTCACCATGGAGCAACAGACTCCTTCTCTGTGATTGGCAGATCATCTACTCAAGGATTGATTGTGATTCTGAAAGCATAATCTTTGGAGGAACCTGAAGAGTGCTGAGTTCCAGGTGCCCCACCTCCTATCCTGATCCAGCCGCAGGACAAAGTGTATGGCCAGAAAAGGACAAGGAAGAACACCAAAGAGATCAGTGGTGAGTCTGGGTCTGACCCAAATCCCTTGCTCCTTAGCAATCCTCTGGATGTCAGACCCACACAACGGGGCAATGACTGAGATGGACAAACCCAGGTGGAGCCTGGACATCAGTTGCAATAAGAGAACTCCATTCCAGGATAGGTCTGGCTGGGGCACCCGCTGTGAGTACATACCTGGGGAGGAGACAATCCCATACCTCTCCACCAGAAGAGATCTCCCTGATGACACGAGTGTGGGAAGGGAGGACTGCAGCTCCACCCACCTCCAATATCCCTCCTCCTTCCCTGCTTCAGACACTGAGGAGGGAGAGAAAGAGGTGGCTCTACAAGAGAGACCTGATTAGAGGAATAATTACAAGGCTGTCACAAGAGGGCAGGTTTTTTTTTTTTTTTAATTTTCAATCTTTTAAAAATTAAAACCAATTTTTTTGACTGTTTGTATGTTAGTTCATCTATTTTAAAAATATTTTTCCTTTTTACATGAATGGGTATGTGAGGGTTTGAGCTGCATCTTCCCCTAACTTTTTTCTTTTCTTTTTCTGTTTCTTTCTTCTTTTATTTGCCATTTTCTGTGTATGTGTGTATGTGAATGACTGAGTGTTCATCTTTCAATTTTGTTGTTGGTGGTAATTTTTGCTCTTTTGTTCTTTGGGGTTTTTTTTAATTATTATGTTATTGTGGGGTACAGTTAGGGGTTAGGCATACAAAAATGTTTCGTTCAGGTACCCTTGTTGATAAGAGGTGTCTCCCCATCCCCAGACAGATACCCACCACCATTAATCCCATCCCTCTCACCCTCCCCCCCCCCCCAGTTTCCCACCACTGTCAGTCATTTTCTTGTGGTAATACGTTGGATGATCAAGGTCTACTATATGAGTGAGAACATGTGATACTTAGTTTTTTGTTTTTGTGAGAGGTCACTCAGTATTATGGTCTCTAGTTCCATCCAGGTTGCTGCAAAATTCATGATTTCATTCTTCTTTATGGCCGCATAGTATTCCATAGTGTATATGTACCTCTGTCCTCTCAATAAATCCTGTTTTCTCACTTTCAAAAAAGAAAAGAATGAGAAAATGTATTTACTATTTATATATTGAAAGTGG
>CAUYQG010204156.1:0-10939 GCA_963574415.1 Tarsius wallacei | reverse complement strand
TCACTGCCTCCATGAAAGCAACGGTTTCAGCTCCTACATATGAGTGAGAATATGCGGTATTTGTCTTTCTGTGCCTGACTTATAACATAATGTCCTACAGTTTCATCTGTGCTGCTGCAAATAAAAGGATCCAATGACATTCTTTATAGAAATAGAAAAAAAATCCTAAAATTGGTACAGAACCACAAAGGACCTCAACTAGCCAAAGCCATCCTGAGCAAAAAAGAACAAAGCTGGAGGCATCATACTACCTGATTTCAAAATGTACTGCAAAGCTATGGTAACCAAATCAGCATGGTACTGGTGTAAAAACAGACACACAGACCAATGGAACAGAATAGAGAACCCAGAAATAAATCCACTCATTTACAACCAGCTCATTTTTTGTCAGCGGTGCCAAGAACAGGAAATGGACAGACTCCAAAGGATTATTTTTAATTCTGCAGTGCAGTGGTTCTCAAAGCGTGCTGCCTGGGTCAGGGCAGCGCTGACATCAGGAAACATATTAGAAATGTAAATCCAAGTGTCCCCCAAGATCTACAAAGTCAGCATCTCTGGGGTGGGGCCCAGCAATCTCTTCTTGCAAGTCCTCTGTGATTCTGAAGCTCGCTCAAATGTGAGACCCACGGCTGAAGGGGCACTGATTCCCAAGAGAGGCGGAGTGTGCTCAGGGAGCCCCGGCAGCAAAAAACCCCAAGATGAGGTCAGTAGGGGCAGGGGACAGAAACGGGGTTGGAGACCCTGTGGAAAATGACGTAGCATGTGAGGGACTTGGACAGATACAGGGCAGTGTGTGGGTGTGCGGAGCAGGATGAGGAGGTGTGGAGACCAGAGACAAGGGCACGAATCAGCTCTTGCTAAAATTCAGGGAAGATCCAGGAAGGGACTGAGGGACTAGGGGTGACGGTGGAGTCCGTGGGACTTGGCTGCACGGACTCGCCTGTGCTTGCACAATGTTCCTTGCTTAGAAAGGGATTAGAAATCCCTTCTTCCAACACGAAGCCCTTATCCGTGGCAGGTATTGTAAGAGATGTTGGGTGTGGAGACATGGGTGGATAGAAGTGACCCTTCCACATGAGGAACTCAGTCTAGAAGGAAAATAAAAGTAGAAACCATCCATCATTACACCGCGGAGACGTAGGAATGCCCGGGAAGTCTCTGGGAAGGCCATATCTGGGGCAAGATGGAAAGCACAGGGGAGGGGCTGCCGGAGGGAGACCCAGGTGAGAGGAAGTGGTGGTTGAATGCTGACTGTGTTAGGCGCGCATATGCGTTTTACATTGCAGTCACTTAATCCTTGCCAAAAAACCTGATGTTTCTGAGTCAGTTTACTTAGGATAATGATCGCCAGCTCCATCCATGTTGCTGCAAAAGACATGATTTCGTTCTTTGTTATGGCTGTGGGGTATTCCACGGTGTGTATTATACCACATTTTCTTTATCCAGTCAATCACTGGTGGGCACTTAGGTTAGTTCCATGATTTTGCTATTGTGCATAGTGATGCGAGTACAGGAGTCTTTTTTATATATCTGTTATCATATATGGGAGATAAGAGGTCACAAAGATGAAAATAACAGACACTGGGGAGAGGTGAGGAGGGAAGCTAGTGTTCAGAAATTACCTGTGGGACACCATGTTCACTATCCGTGGAATGGGTCACCTGAGACCCAATCCCTACCACTACACAATACATCCTTGCAACGAACATGCATGTGTACCCCCAAAACTAAAATTAAAAAAAAGATGAGCTGGACTCGGTGGCTCAGCCTGTCATCCCAGCACTCTGGGAGGCCAAGGCGAGTGAATTGCCTGAGCCCGTGGGTTCGAGACCAGCCTGGGTAACTTGGCGAGACCTTGTCTCTACAATAAATTTTTTTTAAAAAGTAGCCGGGTGTGGTAGTCCGTGCCTGTGGTTCCAGCTACTTGGAAGGCTGAGGTGGAAGGATCGCCGGAGCCCAGGTGAAAGCTGGGGTGACTGTGAGCGTGCCACTGCACTCCAGCCTGGGCAACAGAGTGAGATTCCAATTCACACACACACAAAAAAAAGATGACCTTGTGTGATAGTGAAGAACATACTAGAATGTGTAGACTTTATCCTAATGGGCAAGCCTTTGAAGTGTTTTCAGGAGGAAATGGCTTTGGCATGATTCTCTGAGTCCCTGCCTCTCTGTGCTGACCGCACACAAGAATTGCCCGAGGAGCTTCTTGAAAGGAAATTCATTTGCCGGGCTCCACTCCAGATGAGAAGCGCCAGGCTGGGGTCCCGGAGAGGGCTGGAGCTGGTGCTGAATGGCCACTCTGAATGCCGAGAAGTCAGAGGGTCTTGGTGTAGACACAGCAGAAAGCATTGCAGTAGCTTGACTTGATTATTATTTTATTTTTAAAATTTTTTATTTTAAAGGGGTGGGGTACCATTCAGGGTTAGGTATACAAATGTTCATTATGCAGGTACCCTGGTTGGCGAGGTGGGTATCCCCTCTCCTGACAGATTCCCACTACTGCTGCCAAGCCCGCATCCTCCCTGTCCCGGCAGTTTCCTGCTACTGCCAATCCTTTTCTTATAGCATTAGGATAATTGTTCAAGGTCCGCTTATGAGTGAGAACATGTGATACTCAGTTCTTTGTTTGTGTGATAGAGCACTCAGTATTATAGACTCTGAGTCCATCCAAGTTGCTGTGAAGTTCGTAATTTTGTCCTTCTTTATGACTGTGTAATATTCCATCGTGTATATGTACCACATTTTTAAAATCCAGTCCTCTTTTGATGGGCAGCATGGTTGGTTCCATGTTCTTGCTATTGTGAACAATGCTGCGATAAACATACGTGTGCAGGTACCTTTTTCATAGAGTGATTTGAGTTCCTCTGGGTATATTCCCAGTAGAGGGATTGCGGGGTCATATTGAAGGTTGATTTTTAGATCTTTTAGGAATCCAGTGGCTTGACTTTAATATTGGCCTTCTGTTTCTCTTTCAGGGATGTCCAAATCACGGGTGAGTGCATCTTCTCCATGTATCTTCATTTCGGAAATGTTATAATCTGCTTTACTCCTAAATGTTCATTCACCTAACAGATATGTCTTATGCAACTAGCATTGATGAGAGCATAATCCTGAGTTTCGGGGTGAGATGCCTTTTCCTTAGGAAATGCAGCAATATTCTTTTGTTTTATTTCATTGCTGTCTCTATGTGAAATGATTAATGTAAGGCAATAACAGTTTTAAATTTTGGCTGGGTGCAGTGGTTCACTCCCAGCACTTTGGAAGGTCGAGGCAGGAGGATTGCTTGAGCCCAGGAGTTCGAAACCAACCTGAGCAACGTAGCAAGACTCTGTCTCTACAAAAACTAAATTAATTAAATTCTAGTTTCCATCTCTAGAGAATCGCTGATAAGTTTCTGAATCTGCACTGGCTATTTTTCACACCTTTGCTCGTCTATGGACATGGCCACGAAGAACATATTTCAACTCTACACTGTTTTCCTTTTTGTCAGGGTTGCTTTGGTTATCCCTTGAGCATCTTCTTCATCGTGATCAATGAGTTTTGTGAGAGATTCTCCTACTATGGAATGAGAGGTAACTATTTCAGCCACTTCTCACCCTTGGGTGAAGAGCGCGAGTTATCACAGCCAATCCTGACATTGTTTCCTCTTTCCCCCCACCTGCTGCCTGCGGAAAGCACTCCTGATTCTGTACTTCACGAATTTCTTTGGCTGGGATGATAATCTGTCCACCGCCATCTACCATACATTCATCGCTCTGTGCTACCTGACGCCGATTCTCGGGGCGCTTATCGCTGACTCGTGGCTGGGAAAGTTTAAGTGAGTCGTTGGAGGTTTCTTGTTCACAAGCAAACCAACAAGTAAATGTGAGCTTTGTGGTTGGGGATGGTGGGATCTGGGAATGAAGAACCAAGGAACTTAAAATTTAGAAGAGCATTTGCAGCCCTGTTTCTGTTCAGCATCTCATCTCCAGAGCCTAGCGAACGCCTGGCATTTAGCGATGTGAGTGAAAGTGGCATTAGTGGGTTTTCATCCTGGGCCAAACATAACCTCTCTGTCTCATCCTGAAATGGTATCTGGGATACTGTCTATCATGAATGCTGTGTGGAGGCATGGAGTTAAGGGCTGAGAAAACAAAGAAACTCCCTAATGTATGTCTTGGTTGCTGAGGGGCTCACACCGCTCAGTGGGCTGAGATGACACGTGGTGTGAGGTTGTTAAGGAGGGCATTCACCCAAACCTACAGGAAGCACTCCAAGATCCAGCAGGAGGTTATCAGAAAAAGGTTCCTAGGACTTAATGAAGGAAATAGAGGCTCCTCTAGGCCAGAAAAATGACATGGACTGTCTTAGTCCACTTGTGTTGCTATAAAGGAATACCTGAGACTGGGAGATTTACAAATGGAAAAGGTTTATTTGGCTCATGGTTCTGCTGGCTGGAAGATGGGCATCTGGTGAGGACCCTCAGGCTGTTTCCACTCATGGCAGAAGGTGAAGTGGGAGTCAGTGTGTGCAGAGATCACATGGCGAGAGAGAAAGCGAGAGAGTGGAAGGAGAGATGTGCCACACTCTTTTTAACAACCAGCTCCTGACTGGGCATGATGGCTCATGCCTGTAATCCCAGCACATTCAGAGGCTGAGTCAGGAGGGAAGACTGCTTGAGCCCAGGAGTTTGAGACCAGCCTGTCAACATAGCTAGACCTTACCTCTACAAAAAAATCAAAAAAATTAGCCAGGCTTGGTGGCATATGCCTATAGTCCCGGTTGCTCAGGAGGCCGAGGCAGACGGATCACCTGAGTCCAGGAGTTCAGGGGTACAGTGAGCCCTGATCATGCCACTGCATTCCAGTGTGGGCAACAGAGAAAGACCCTGACTCAAAAACAAAAACAACCTACCAGCTCTTGTGAGAACAAATAGAGTGAGAACTCATTCACCCCTCCAGGAAGGATATTAGTCTATTCATGAGGAATCCACCATGACCCAGACATTTCTTGTTAGACCCCATCTCCAACTCCAGGAATCACATTTCAACAGGAGGTTTGGAGAAAACAAACCAAACCAAGCTCTAGCATGGACGGAAGCAAAAATATCCACTCCTCAAAAGAGTACTACAGAAGTATCCCATGGTCCATTCCTGGTCAAATATCATTACCAGCCACAAGATAGTTGACTCTTGCTGTTTAAAGACATACATACTCATTTCTACACTTAGGTGATATGAAACATTGAGTTTCAAATAGTGCAAGACAGAGTGAATTTTCCCCTCTCTTGACCCTTGAGCTACAATTTTGCTCTATACTTTGCACCTTGTGCCTTCCTGAGAGCTATTGGTTTTTACTCAAGTTTGAGAGACAAGTGTATTCACGACTGGGCTCTTGTGAGTTGTGAAGGTGGCACTGATATTGTGCAATTAACTTGGATTCTCTCAACCCTTTGAAACATAGGACCATTGTGTCTCTCTCCATTATCTACACAATTGGACAAGCAGTCACCGCGGTAAGCTCCGTTAATGACCTCACAGACCATGACCACAATGGGACCCCCAACAACCTTCCGGTGCACGTGTAAGTTGATGTTCACTGCCACCCTGCCCCGCCCTCCCACCAGGGCTCTTGGGGTGCCTTAATTCTTCATCTTTCTCCTTGAACTTCACTGGGGGTGTCAGGAGGCTTTTCCTCCCTCGTGGGTGGTGTGGAGAAGGCTGTCTAAATATACTGAGTTGGGTCTGCGGTATGTCACTTTGATAATGGTTGTCAGGAGGCTTTGCTCCCCTGGGGTCTGGCTGTCCTGGGTCACCACATCCCAAGTATGGCAGGGGATCCATGTTGGTCTTGACCTTGCCCGGAGGGACATAACTCCCACAGACTTTGATCCTTAACTTTACCAGGCTTCCCCATGGCTCCAATGCCATTGGCTTTCTGCTTATGTTTCAGTAGTTCAGTTTCATAAATATTTGCTCCTGCCTTTTGTGCTGGGCCCTGGATAGCAAGTGTTATTGACAAATGCTCTTTTGCTGGGCTAATTTCTCTTCGCTGCAACCTGGCCTGGTAGACCAGTTGTAAAGATGTACTTCGTTTCCTGTTTTTGTGCTGCGGTCCCCTGATCTATCAGTAAATCGTCTTCTGGGCTGGGTACTTATAACAGAAACTCAAATTAGTGTTGGTAATCCCTGCATTTCTGGTTTATCAGTCGATCTGATTGCTGTCCAGACTCAGCCTCTTGATTCATCACCTACAGTGCCCAGAGGGAACCGTGTTGGTGGTGGGGTATGGCCAGAGAACACGGGCTGGCAGTGAAGACTGCAGGTTTCTGACTCCTGGCTCTCCCACACAGCAGCTATGCAAACTTGGACAAGTTATTTTCTCTGTGCCTCAGTTTTCTAATCTGTAATATGGAGTAAAAACATAGACTTTGGAGCCAGACTGAGTTCAAATTCTGGCTCTGTCCCTTCCTATTTGTGTGATCTTGAGCAAGTTTCTTAGCCTCTGTGCCTCAGTTTCCTCATTTGTGACAGTACCCACCTCGTATAGGATTGTTGAGGATGAAGCCAGGTACAGCACCTAGCATACTACCTGGCAAGTGATGAGAGCTCAAGAAATCTTGGCTTCTTGTTTTTTATTTCATGGAGTACATTGGAATATGCCTAACATTCTCACAAGAGTAAATGGCATCCACTATTCAGCAGGCCATGTTTTTGTTGTCTTTTAAAATGCTTAGAGTAACAACATTAAACATAAGTTGTGTTAAGAGGGAAACAAGGTTAAAGAGTTGGTTGGGGCTGGGCGTGGTGGCTTACACCTGTAATTCCAGCACTTTGGGAGGCTGAGGTGAGAGGATTGCTTGAGCCCAGGAGTTCGAGACCAGCCTGGACAACTAGTGAAACCTCATCTTTTCTGTTTGTTTGTTTGTTTGTTTGTTTGTTTTGAGTTGGAGTCTCACTCAGTCGCCCAGACTGGAGTGCAGTGGCACACTCCCGGCCACCGCAGCCTTGACCTGTTAGACTCTGGCGATCCTTCCAAGTAGCTGTAATTACAGGCATGCGCTACCACACCCGGCTAATTTTTTATTTATTGTAGAGATGAGGTCTTGCCAAGTCGTCCAGACTGGTCTCAAACCCGTGGGCTCAGGCAATCCACTCACCTCAGCTTCCCAAAGTGCTGGGATTACAGGCTGAGCCACCGAGCCCGGCCTCATCTTTTCAATAAAATAAAAAAATTAGCCGAGTGTGGTGGCATGCGCCTGTACTCCTAGCTACTTGGAAGGCTGAGGTGGAAGGATTGCCTGAGCCCAGCAGATGGAGGCTGCAGTAGCCATGATCATGCTACTGCACTCCAGCCTGGACAACAGAGTAAAACTCTGATTTTAAAAAAAAGCGGTAGTGACTGGGCTCAGTGGCTCAGCCTGTAATCCCAGCACTTTGGGAGGCTGAGGCAAGTGGATTGCCTGAGCCGCCTGCAGGTTCAAGATCAGCCCAGGCAACTTGGCGAGACCTCGTCTCTACAATAAATAAAAAACCAGCCTTGCGTGGTGGCTACTTGGAAGGCTGAAGCGGAAGGATCGTAAGAGCCCAGCAGGTCAAGGCTGCAGTGGCCGGGAGCATGCATACCACTGCACTCCAGCCTGCCGAAGGAGTGAGACTCCAACTCAAACTAAAAAAAATGGTAGTTTGGCAGAAAGATTGATTCAAGGGGCATGATTTTTAATGAATTCTTTGTGCAGTATCTGCCTTGACTTGACATTATCTGTTTCATAAAATTATTTTTAGTATTTTTCTAAAGCATGTTCTTTTTTATTTTTAACTGTGAACATGCCCTAAATCTTTGCATATAAATCCTAAATGTAGGAGAGGGAGTTTTTGATTTTTTGTTTTGTTTTGGTTTGGTTTTTTTGACAAGGTCTCGCTCTGTTATCTAGGCTGGAGTACAGTGGAAAATCATAGCTCACTGCAGCCTTGAAATCCTAGGCTCAAGCAGTTCTTCTGCCTCAGCCTCTGGAGCTGGGACTACAGGTGCACACCACCACACCTGCTAATTTTTAAAAACATTTTTGCAGAGATGGGGTCTCAACTATGTTGCTCAGGCTAGTCCTGAGCTCCTGGCCTCAAGCAGTCCTCCCACCTCGGCCTTCCAAAGTGCTGGGATTACAGGCGTGAGCCACTGCACTTGGCCTATTTTTAGTATTTTTAAGTGGCATTAGCAACCAAAAAGCTATGACATACATGTCTATAAAACTGGCAGTTCGTATATGCCTAACAGTAAATTTAATAAAACCGCAAAGTGAGGGTTGATCAGTGCTATGAGCGCTTTTTTGTTTCCATTTAGGAGGTAAAATACTAACAGATAACCTGGAAAATGCCAAAGTAAATTGAAATAAATAGCCCTTAATCCTACCACCCAGATATGACAATACACTGGTTATTCTATTTCTTTCCGGTCTTCTATACCTTTGTAAACAAACTGAGATCGTGTCATCTAACCTGCTAGTCTGCTTTGCAATGAAACCATGTTTTCCACATCATTTTATGACTATTACGAGTCTGTTATGATTGCACCAGGCACGGTGCTTACATGTGTTCGTTGACATCTCACTCTCTCATTCTTTTACTGGAAATAAGGCTCCAAAAGAGCTCCATACCTAAGTCTTTTTTTCAGATTTCCAGCTATTGCTTTAAGTTTCCTGGATGGTAAATTAAAATTTCCCCCCTTTGCTTGCTTTTTTCTTTCTTTTTACTACAATAGCTTTGGGGGGGGTCCAAATAGTTTTTGGTCTGGGCTTTAAGGGTACCCACCACCCCAACCTGTGCACATTGTACCAATAAGTGGTTTTCTATCTCTCTACCCTATCCCCCTCCCCCTTCTGGGTCTCCAGTGTCCACGACACTCTTCTTTATGACTTTGCCGATCCTTAGTTTAGCACCCACTGAAAAGTGAGAACATGCGGTGTTTGGTTTTCTGTTCCTGAGTTAGTTCGCTTAGGATGGATGGTCAATTATTAGGCAAAGGCAGGAACTTGAAGGTTCGTTGAGTTCAAGTTTTCATTCAACTATCAGGCTACGGTCCTCTGAGTCAGCTTCTCCTGAAGTCAAGTTCCTTTTCCATGTTTGTCACCACGCCTGGTCCTTTGAGGGAAATTAGGGGAAAGAGAAGCCTTTTGTCTTCCAGGATCTGCCATCTGACCCCGAACCCCTTTCTTTCCCAGGGCGCTGTCCATGATCGGCCTGGCCCTGATCGCTCTTGGGACGGGAGGAATCAAGCCCTGCGTGTCCGCGTTTGGCGGAGACCAGTTTGAAGAGGGCCAGGTAAGGACAGGTGCCTGCACAGAGACCATGTGAATGGCTCTAAACACCCATGAGTCCGAGCCACGGACACAAAGTCTGTTCTCTGTCCAATTCTTTCCAAGCACATTCGAAAGTCAGATACTCACCACACTGAAGTGAGATACGGAATCAGATCATTGGTTACATCTGTTCAGTTGACATAAGCACAGATATCTTACTTTATCCTTTCCATGACAGGAGAAGCAAAGAAACCGGTTTTTTTCCATCTTTTATTTGGCCATTAACGCTGGAAGTTTGCTTTCTACAATCATCACTCCTATTCTCAGAGGTAAGAAATACCGGAAAGGATTTTCTTTTTTGAATCGTGAGGAAGTAAGCAGGGTCAAAAGACTCAGTCCTTGTTTCCTGTTTTGTTCCCTCTTCTGTACTTGCTGTAGCTGTTGGAGAACTCTGGGATACATAGTGGAAGCTAGAATAAGAACTGCTTTTCCTTCAAGTTTTTTAAATTTCCTTTTCGAATCTTATTTGAATCCCTTATTCCAATGACCACCTTAGCCTTGACACCAGTCTTTCTAAATTATCATTAGGCCAAGTGTAGTGGCTCACACCTGTAATCCCAGTACTTTGGGAGACTGAGGCAGGAGGATTGATTACTTGAGCCTAGGCGTTTGAGACCAGCCTGAGCAACATAGTAAGACCTTGTCTCTACAAAAAAATTAAAAAATTAACCAGATGTGGTGGCGCATGCCCATAGTCCCAACTATTAGGGAGGCTGAGATGGGAGGACTGCTTGAGCCCAGGAAGTCTAGGCTTCAGTGAGCCATGATCATGCCTTTGCACTCCAGCCTGGGCAACAGAATGAGACCCTGCCTCAGAAAAAAATGATTATTAATGCAAAGTCCTATTCTGAGTAAGAAAGAATAGTCAAAGGCGGTCGTATGGAAGGAATACCTTAGCCGACTTTAGATGACATTGTAGCCGTCAAGCTTTGCTCCCCAGTGGTGTTTCAGAGCTTAGGAAGAGTTTAGTGGACAAAGTTTTATTCTTGACTTTCTTATCATTCAAGTATTCCCAAAAGAACTACACAGAGAAAGAGAATGAGACAGTCGGTATCAATAACTACCAGTAACTAAAGTGTCACAACACTCGGATATGTTTGCTACTCCATTGAGTTTGTGAATTACTCATGTGGAAGGGAATATTCGGCATTATTGGAAACAAATTTAAAAGACCATGGTGTCCACATTTGAATCAGATGAAACTATAAAATAAATATTTTATGGGGATTTATGTATTTCTGCATTATGTAGTGGTTTGAGGATAACAGACACCTAAACCCCTTCCCAACTTGTTTTGTATAAAAACTTAATAGCTTCCTTTTTTTTTTTTTTTTGAATTGGAGTCTCACTCGGTTGCCCAGGCTGGAGTGCAGTGGCCGCTCCTGGCCACCGCAGCCTCGACCTGCTGGGCTCCGGCGATCCTTCCGCCTCAGCCTTCCAAGAAGCTGGAACTACAGGCGCGCGCTACCACGCCCGGCTAATTTTTTGATTTATTGTAGAGATGAGGTCTCACCAAGTTGCCCAGGCAGGTCTCGAACCCGCGGGCTCAGGCAATCCACTCACCTCAGCCTCCCAAGGCGTGGGGTTACAGGCTGAGCCACCGAG